>VDFB02333580.1:52079-170055 GCA_007258455.2 Sequoia sempervirens
TAGATAGTGTAGCATTGTAGAGCATTTTTGCATAATTTGGAGAAGAAAGAAAGTTTTCCCTTTGAAGACTTTTGAGGAGATTGTTGTGTAACACATTTTATGATAATAGATCTTTTCATTGATGATGGAATCTGCCTTGTCGTGCTGTAAGGTTTTTCTTCCTTTCTCAGATTCAAGAATAAATTCAAGTAAGCAGCTGCCTTCTGGTGTGTGTGTTTGCTGAGAGTAGCTTCGCTTTTATTCCATACTCAATTAGGCTTGTTGATGATAAGTTAAGCCTTGTGTAGTCAGCGGACATTACATTGAGTTTAACTTCGGTTGTGATTTATATGCTTATATGCGTCGTTGTGATGGTGTATGCATGTTAAGTCATGATTTGAACATCTTTTGCTATTTCCCTTGAAGATTGCACCGATTTTGCTGAGGCTGTCCGACGGAGGCTAGGTGAAATCCGGTTGAAGTCTATTGAAACGAAGCCCCACACATCCTGCATTTAGAATAGAATATAAATTTCTTAGGCTTTATACCCCTTTACTTTCAGCATATTTCTGATTAGTTTTAGGAAAACGAACCACATTGCCAAATCATACACATAAGAATCCCCTTCAAATCATACATTAGCTGCTGACTGCAAGAAATCCGAACAATTATGTAAGTCCCCTCGTACGAACACAGCAATACACATCAACCAAACTGGGTCTATTCGCACTTAAGGAACCTTGGAGTTGAACATGCGAACTTTCTCGCAATCTTAGCGCATGGAATACTTTGATCAAGAGAGAACGGAGTAGCCCCAAAACTATTTTGTTCTGCTGTTTGGTATGGTCACAAAAACCACATCAACACTACTTCCAATCTTGATGCCTTGGAAAAATTTCTAATTCCTCTCATTAGCTTGGGCGCATTTTATAGGTCCTCCTTCCAATTTATGACACTTAGAAACACCCCAACACCTCTCCTTGGGTTAAGGCGCATTTGACAACATGAACTTCAAGTTCTAATGCCTTAGAAGCATATCTTATCCACTCTCAAAGTCAAGGCACATATGAGGGCAGGAGCTTTCATTTTTCCACACTTAGAAAATTTTCAACTAACTTCAAGCTTGTAAGGGTGCATTTTAGAGGGTGGACTTCCAATTTGTGATACTTAGAAAACTTTAAGCCTGTTCTTCTTCTCAAGGCGCATTTAGGGTAGTTAGCTTCAAGTTTTTAATACTTAGTCACATTTCCAACCTCCTTCTTCAAGTTAAGGTGCATATGACCCCCTCTACTTTCTCTTTTCAACACTTAGGATATTTCTTCATGGCATCTCCTCAAGCTTGGGTGCATATAGGGGTCTCTTCTTCAAGTTTTGAATGCCTTAGAGTATTTTCTAGTCTTCTCAACTTCTTAGGCGCATATAGAGGTCCTTCAAGTTTCAAGGACTTAGAAACTTTTTAATCTTCCTCAAGTAGCTAAGGCGCATACAAAGGGGTCTTCAAATTTAAAACACTTAGCATATTTTCTAGTCTCCCCTTCAAGTCAAGGCGCAAATGAGGGGGTCTACTTCAAGTTTCACATACTTAGATTCTTTTTCAAGGCCTCCTCCTAGTCAAAGGCGCATTTAAGGGGTGGAGCTTCAAATTTTTTGTACTTAGATTTTTTTTCCAAACTCTTCTCAAGTCAAAGGCGCATTCAAGGGGGTGAGCTTCAAATTTGAAGTACTTAGTAAGATTTCTATGCCATTTCCAGCTTCAAGGGTGCATATGAGGGTCCCTGCTTCAAATTTTGAGGACTTAACCAAATTTTCACTTCAGCCTCTCAAGCTAAGGCGCATTTGGCATGCTGGACTTCAAATTTCTCAAACTTAGTGAATTTTCATGGCTCTTCAAGCTTCTGGAGCGGATTTGAGGAGGGCTACTTTCAATTTCATCAGACTTAGATGAATTTTCCAACTTTTTGTCTGACTTACAGAGAATTGTTCATGATGCCCTCAGCTTGCCCTAACCTACTATTTTTAGAAAGCTTCTCAATTTTTTTGCATTTCAAGTTGATTTCAAGCTCCGGAACGCTGGATTTTTGCTTTACCTTGAACCTCGTGACTTGACTGAGTTGTTGGCGCCTGATGATTGCATGCGCCTGCTATTTTTAGCAACTTACTAAAAATAGTAACTATTCAGAATGAGCTCAAACTTTGTGAGTGGATTGCCTGAAAGGTGTTGATTGTGATCGGATGCTGCTTCCGTGTGACCCTCGTGCTTCGTCCTACCTTTTAGGAAACCCTAATTCCTCTACATGGACATGCTAAAAGTAGTAAGTGCTTGATTTTCGAACCTCTGCAACTCCGTTTGATTTGAAATTCGCTCCATGGGATCCTCGTCACTTGCTCGACCTGTTCACAATGGTGTCTCACGTTGACTTGCTATTTATAGCCTGTTTCAGAAGTGACTTACTATAAATAGTAAGTGGTCCAATTGCCTTCAAATTTTACCAGTGGATAGCTTGAAAGATATTGATTGTAGTGGGATACACCGGTTTTCAAAAATTCTGGCGTTTGACCCCTCATTTTGGGTCCCAAAGCTGGAAACCCTAATCTGACTTGCATATTGCTCAAATGATCTCCGTTTGACCCTGTTTCTGTTGCATGTCGGTCAGTTTGTGATACTGAAGTGCTGGGGGGGGCTGCCAGAGTGGATTTGCTAAAAATAGTAAGTTCCCAAAAAAGTGACCAACTCTGTTTGCATGTCACATCACTGCGTAGCTCTTGAAAAACCCATAAGGAATGTCCAGACATGCGTAGAAAATTCTAACATGCAAACCCTAAAAATAGCCTCTGAAGGCTGAGTGCTGAAAGTCATCATTTCACCTTGCATGTTATACCATTGCATAGGTCTTAGAAAACCCAGAAAGAATCACCTGATATGCACTGAAAAACTTCTTATATAAACCCTAAAATCTGCCTCTGAAGGTGACCTTGCTAAAAATAAAAGGTTGTCTATTTTAGCTCAAAATTTGCAGACAAATAGCTTGGCATGTTCTGGATGCAGTGTGACAGATAGAACTTCAAAAGTGCTGAGAAAATGTCCTAGATTAGGCACTTACTAAAAATAGTAAGTTGTCAGAATCCAATGAAAATTCGCTGGGAACCTGCTGGAAGCTTACTGACTGCAACGCCAAGCTCAGATTTCAATTTATTCACTCCATTTGACTTCAAACTGGCTGGAAGATTCAAAACCCTAATTCCCAGACTTAGCCAAAATCTCACGTTTAAGCTCAAGGACGGGCACATCCCTAGAAAGAAAGATGGAACAAAAGAGAGATGACAACAAAACAAACCAAAAACCAAGCCAAAAGACCCGAACAAAGCAAAAAAATAGGGGGTCCCCATTTGCAATGGGGCGATGTGTGAAAAGGTCACAACAATACCCTACGAATAGGATATTGATGTTAGAAATATCTAGGCAACTCATTGCATATGGTAAGATTTAGAAGAAAAAGAAAAAAGGACTTGACTTCCCGATCATCATGGGAAATTCAGATGAAGTGTGTCCTTCACTGCAAGCAACCAAGGAAGCTGAAAATGAACTTCAGTTTTTCCATCTTTCTTACCACATTAGCAGGCAATATTATGATCCTCACAAGAATATCAGATGGATACTGTCAGAGGAGTTTAGACATAAGGAAAATATTGAGGATTTCTGGGCTAGTGCGTTGGATGAGGCTGAGGTAAGAAAAAGGATGTTTTCAAGATTACCTGTGGGCATGATTAGGGAGTGCGAGATTATTCCAGTGCCGGATCAGGTAGATGAGGATATGAATGTTCTTCATCCAGATTATGAGACAGTAAGGGATACATCTCTCCCACTTCCAGATTGGTCAAAACTGGAGATTACGGATTTGGATACACTTGGCATACTAGTCCTGACATTCACCAGAGGATGGGTTGAGAGGCATGTGAATAGGCTTAAGAGCAGGACAATTCCTCTGACTTACAATTTGATGGGAGATCATAGGACGCCAACTACTACAAAGAAGAAGCAGGTTACTCGAGCTCCAAAGTCACGAAGGAAGGAGCCAGTCCAGCCAGAGCCTCCAAGAGTCGAGGTGGCATTACCTATGCCATTGGAGACTCATTCTCCAAGTATACAAGAGGTTTCATTATTTGCTGATCAGAGAAATATATTGAATAAGGAACAAGAATTACAGGAGGAAAATCAGCCACCTCGAAGGGAGTCTGTTGGCTAGAGTGTCAACGCACCTATCAGAGATAACAAGCAGGAAGAAGATGAAGAAACAGCCACAGATACACACTTCTAGCATGAGATTGAGGCGGCATTAGAGGATGACATTGTTACAAGGTAGGAGGCCCAAGGTTCAGGAGATACTCGTCCTGTGGAAGTTGGTGAGCCTCGTCAGAATGAAGTTAGAGAGGAGGTCCATGAAGAGGAAGCAAGGAATGAGCAGCCACTTACTATTTCGGATTTACAGCAGGTAGTACCGGATTGTCTTAGAGATAGGATGAGGAGGATCCTCATTGAAGAAACTGATCTAGCAGTTGAGATGGAGGAATTCCTGAGTAGGATTAGTGCACCTCCAACAAAGAAGAGAGCTAGGAATTTTTCAAAGATTTCAATAGATGGGGATGGCTCTCACAGCCTTCACGTGGTTGTGCCAAGAGTTGAGTGTGATCGAGATGATGTTGTTCTAGAAAGCTATGTGATTACCACCATGGAGTTAGGTCGCCCCACGGGAGCATAGATAATTGAGGAGTGTGATAACTCCTACTAGGCACTCAAGGAAAAATTGCTCCGGACTGAGGGAAAATATAAGAAATTGAAGAGGGATCACAAGACATTGATAGGTTACGTACAACATTTGTCTCATCTTTGTGGGCAAGAGAATCCAGCGATTGAGCTTCCAGCCAACCTAGAGAGTCTGTTAGCGGCTTGGAAGACTTGAGGAAAATGGCACATGAGGCTGATAAGTGGGTTGTTGGTGTTCGTGCTGAGACATAAAAGTTTATGGAGGAACTTGCTCATGCTTATAAGTAGGCTGTCAGCATTATGGCATAGATGGTTGCAGTTGATTAGGCTTGGGGTGATGCTCATATCTATCAGAATAGGGTTGTTCAGCGTCTAGAGGCTTTGATGCATACTCCCTTACAGACTTTGGTTGAGGGAGGCGTGATACAGGAGGGTGATACATATGATTTCACTGGTTGGTACTCTTCAGTTGTCACAGGCCGAGGATTCTTTGATGCAGCACAGGAAAATTCAGCCAGAGTCAAAAAAGCCATGAGGAATATTATAGATGGAGTCCTGAACACGCTTGAGGCTATCTTTGATAGGAGATTGACTTCGAAAGAAGTAACTACGGACAGTTTGAGGAGTGGATTGACGCCTTTCTTTTCAGAGGTGAAGACTTTTGTGCAGGATGACTTTGAGAACACCTTGACTTTCTCTAGCCTGATTCGGAATACCCAGGATGTCTTGACCGCTTGGAGGAAGTCTTGCACTCGACATGAGCAGATGGTGACAGTGTTGGAGCTTCAGCTTGATCATATCCTTCCTATCTCTATTTAGGAGGTTGAGGCTGTGTTGGCTAGATTCATTGATTTTGTAACCAGGGAGAAAGAAAATGGAAATGCCCTTCTGGATGATGATCTTCTGGAAGATGATGGTGGGCATTAATTGCCTATTCTATTTTGAGAGTGAGTGGAGGATCCACTGTTCATTTATTACTCCACTCCTCTTGGTGGCGGTTTTCAGGGTGAATCTTGTTTAGGGCTGAGGTGGCACAATCTAGGCCATCCAGCCAATTGTAATCTGAGCCGTCCATTGGATTGGGCCAACTATAAAAGGGGAATCCCCCCTCATTTGTATTATCATTAGATCAAAGAATAGAGTAGAGAGACTGATAGAATATTTGAGATAGCTTAGCATAAGTTTGTTAGCATAGCATAGTTTGAAGGAAAATGAAAGTTTTCCCTTGAGAACTTTGTAAGAAATTGTTGTGAAAACTATCATAATAAAAAGAGTTTCATTGATGATGATTTCGTCTTTTGTTATGAGCAGCTAGAAAGATTTCTTCACCCTTCTACTTCAAGTAGCTTTGATTAGAGTAATTTTCATTTTCATGCAAGTAGTAGTTAGTTGTGGATTGTGGTGTTTGATCAAGGCAGCTTCGTTTAATCGATACCACTAGCAGTTTACTGATGTTAAGTTTGCCCTGTGTGGTCCGCTGGAACACTTTATAAGCTTAACTTCGGTTACGATTCACATCTTGGCATGCGTCATCACGATGGTGTCTTTATGTTGAATTGTGACTTGAACACTCCTTGCTACCCCCTTGAAGATTGCGCCGATTTTGTAGAGGTTGTCCAACGCAAGGGGAAGTAAAGTTTGGTTGAAGCCTGCTGAAGTTGATCCCACGTTCCACTCTTAGATAGAACTTAGACCTTCTAAACCCTACACTCATCTAAATTCAGTACATTTCTAGTTAGTATAGGAAAACACGTACCTCATTGCCAAATCATCTGTATTGCACGAAAATCCCATTCCATCATTAATCTGCTGTCAACTGCTACATCTGAACAATTGTGTAAGTCCCCTCGTGAAAATAGCATATCACAACGAACCAACTGAGTGTATTCCATTGCATTGAAGGAACCTTGGAGTTTTATGTACGATCTCTCTCGCAATCTTAGCGTACGGAATATTTTGATCAAGAGAGAATGGAGTAGCTGTTGGACACTTTATTCTGCTGATTGGTGCGGTCACAAATATCACATCAACACTTACCTATAGACAATCAGAGAATTTGGTGGACATGCATAGTGCCTTGCAACTATAGGATTGACAAACCTTAGAGTATCGCCAAACTCCAACTTCACATTTGTATGTTGATCCCAAAGATGCTATACAAGTTGATGAGCAGGAAGCACATGAGGAATCGGTTGGGATTCCATTGCATGACGAAACCCCCCATAATGGCAATGATGGACTTTGATTTTGATGAAAACCTACTAGAGGCAGATGTTAATTACGGACATCTATATATTTTCTATGTTCCACGACATTTTCGGGACAGGGACAGCGGATAGGTAGGGGACGCGTTTCAGGGATGACAGTCTGAGGGCCATTTTTTGGGGACGACGGGGGAACGTCAATATATATATATACACACATAGTTGGCCGACTTGCAGAAAACTTGCCGAGTTTTAAAAAACTCGCAAGTTTTTTTCAAGTTTAACTAACCGAGCTTTTCTAGCCGAGTTTTTTCGGCGAGTACTTGCCAAAAACTCGTGAGTCCAACAAAAAAATCACCTGCAAGAACATAAAGTCAAAAACATCTTTTTTGATGTTTATTTCATTTCAAAATAACTTGAGACTTTGTGTGGAGAGTTAAACCCTCCCCATCCCCCCAAGCAAGGAGACACCATTTCCAACAATCTACCATCGAGGAGAGCGGATTCAAACGCCATTTTGTGTGGATTTTCAAGGGAAATTCGATTCATAGGTAGGGTTTTTGTTTTTGTTTTTTGTTTTTGATTAATCGTTTTCTTTCATTCTTCTTGCAAAATAATCATTCCTGTTGGTTGAAAATTTTGTATACCTTGAGGATATACAAAATTGTGGTTTCAACCATAGTGTGTGAGTATAATACTCTCCTAATTTAGGGAAGGCTCCCCCTTTTTACTAACTAAAACTAAAATGGATGGAACAACCTTTCCTCTTGTTTCAGGAAAGATTATATTCTTTTCTCTTCACAGAAAAGTAACAATAAATTTTAGAAAAACTCTTACAATAGCCTGCAATAAAATTGAGAGAGAGGAAATGAAGTTTCCTGAAAGTACAAAGACTTCCGTCACCTCCTCCGGGATGAGAAAACAATCTCCAAGCACAAAGTCTTGAGAATCTGAGATCCTATCTACCCTTTTAGAAAGATAATTTAAGAACAAGTTGAAACATATAACAGCACAAAGTTTGTAAGTATAATGCATTCAAGAATCTCCTAATATGGGAATTATCACAAGCACAAAGACTTATAATTCTTCTCAACTCCTAATAAAAAATTAAGCTAATTTAATCTTTCAAACTTATAGCACAAAGACTACAAGAAATCAGACCAAAGTCTTATCACAATAGTCCCACGAGGTCACAAGAATAATTCAGAAAACTGTATCACTATGACATAAGAACATAGTAATATCATGCAATAAGATTCAACACAAAGTCTGAAATCTCAAATGATTTCCTTGTATTACTTGCAAATGAAATTCACATACACAAAGCACAAAGTCTCTTTGCTGTAAATGTCTGCAGAGTTTTTTCTATTGCCATAAAGATAAAAGATTACAAAAGACTCCCTCAAGTATTTATAGGAGGAAATTCATGAGAAAAAGGTGGGAGGATCCCAACTAACTTGAGAAATTATCTCAACCACCAACTACTTGCAATTGACTTATTCCAAATTACAGTCCTAATTTATCTTGACTTGTAATTTGATTACATGTAATTACAATTTCTGGCTTTACATGTAATTTGTCCAAAGGAACAAAATTGAAAATAAAACAATACTTTAATTATTTCCATGACCATCCTTGAAACATTGAAATTTTTGAATGGAATTATGCAATTCATCAGGATCTGACCCTTGAGTGTTCTTGGAAACAACAACTGTTTTGATGATGGTGTCAAAACATCTGATGATTGACAATCAATGCTCTTCCAATGCAATCTGCATCTTATTAAGAAATGCATGATGATCTACAAATTTGCTGATGGACTGCACGGTGAAGGTTTCAACTTCTAACTCTTGATGAAATTTTGTTGTTAATGCTGAAAGTATAGCATCCTTAGGAAATACCTCACCATCTTGATCTTCTAGTTTGCAAGACTCCTTTTCAAAGTTTGAAATGATATCTTGTTCTGCTTCAACCACTATCTCTTGAGCAGCCTGTATATCTGAAATGAGCTCTTTGAATACCAATGTTTTATTTAACAGGAGCTCTTTAGTCTCAATATACATTTCTCTGTTTGGTATTATTGCATTGGCACATAAGATTTCTAAACGTTCTTCATTCAAAACATATCAACTCTTCAAATCACTTTCCATAGATTCCAAACTTTGTTTGAAAGTGTCAGAAGCTTAATGTAGTTTCAACTTTACTATCTCTATATTAACCATCACATCAAGAACCTTTTTAATCATTTGAGTACTTTGATTTATCAATTGATCAACCCAAGAATCAACTGCCCTTGCTTTTTGTCCAGCTTTTTCAACTTGTTTAATAGGCTCTTCAGAAATAGAGGAAGATAATGAATCAACCATTTCTGAAGACTTGGTAATCTTTTGAATAACTGAAATAAGATGTGCATTCTCCTCTTTCAGTTTTTCTTTCTTGGCCAAGAGTTCATCATAACTTTGTGCTAAGACTATTACTGAACTTTGAGCATCTTGCATCAAGTTGGTGTGATAAAAGAAAAGACTCAAATAGGAATTTTTTAGACTCATAACAAGTAATTTAAGTGAAATCGGGATTTTAAAGACATATTGCAAGTTCACTTTTTTAAAAGTAACTTGTAAAGTGCTCTAAAAGTTCCTACACCTGTAAGTTACAAAAAAAGTTCCTACAAATGACTTAAAATGAAAAATGAAAAACAAAATCACTTGCAATAGAGGTAAAAAGTTCCTATTACTGACTTGCAATAAGAAACTAAATCCCCTACTTGCAGTGATGACCCAGAAACCCGAAATTAACCAAAAACATAAGGAAAAAGACTCAGAAACTCATGAAAATGATCAGGAGTAAATGAAAGAGGATGTTCAAGGGGACCATGGATCTAAAACTGAAATTTTTAAACCTCTGTACCTCGTAAAATGTGCTTTAGGAGAGAAAATCTTCAATTTTATTCAAAATTTTGATAGGTTATCCCAATTTTTAACTTGTTAAAAATTAGAGATGACAATTCCAAATTGAAAAAAAGACATGATAGAGCACAAAGAAGATTTTTTTTGCATTTAGAATCCAAAAAACAAGATTCATCACAATCTTTTGTTGATTTTTTCTAATTTTTTTCATTTTTTTCACTGTTTTTTGAAATTTTCAGACCTGTTGTGACCTTTTTCACACATCGTCCCATTGCAAATGGGGACCCCCTAATTTTTGCTTCATTTCAAACTTTTGGCTTGATTTTAGATAGTTTTCCTATTGTCTCTCTCTCTCTCTTTCTGTCCCTTTTCTACTGTCTGTCTTTCCGGGATGTGCCCGTTTGTGAGCCTAAACGTGAAATTTTGGCCAAGTTTATAGAATTAGGGTTTTGAACTCTCCAGCCAATTTAAAATCGAATGAAGTAATTAAGTTGAAATTTAACCTTGGCATGGCAGTCAATATGCTTGCTGCAGGTTCCCAGCTAAATTTCATCAGATTCTGGCAACTTACTATTTTTAGTAAGTGTGCAATTCAGAGCGTTCCTTCAACATTTTGAAATTTTAACAGTTACACTGCATTTAGAACATGTCAAGCTGCTCGTCTGGAAATATTGAGCTGAAACAGACAACTTACTATTTTTAGCAGTTCAACTTCTAGAGCAGATTTTAGGGTTTATATGTGAAGTTTTCCGATGCATGTCTGGAGATTCCTTCTGGGTTTTCTGAGACCTTCGCAACGATATAACATGCAAAGTGAGATAGTGACTTTCAAAGTTCAGCCTTCAGAGGCTATTTTTAGGGTTTGCATGTCAGGGTTTTTAGCGCATGTCAAGTGATTCTTTATGGATTTTTCAAGAGCTACACAGTGATGTGACATGCAAGGCGAGATGATTGGTTTTCAGTGACTTACTATTTTTAGTAGGTGCATTCCGGCAGCTCTCTCCCAGCGCATCAGAAACACAAACAGGGCGAAGTGCAACAAAAATGAGGTCAAACGGAGGTCGTTTGCTATGCATGCAACTCAAATTAGGGTTTCCAGCTTCAGGACCCAAGAAGAGGGGTAAAATGTCATAATTTTCGAAAACCGGTGTATCCCACTGCGATCAACATCTTTCAAGCTATCCATCAGTAAAATTTGAAGGCAAACAGAGCACTTACTATTTATAGTAAGGCGTTCCAGAAATTGGCTAAAAATAGAAAGTCAACAGCAGGCGCTAGTGTCGACAGGCAGGTCACTCGATGAGGAGCACGCCATTCGAATTTCAAGTCAAACGGAGGTGTAGAGGTCTCAGAAGCAAGCAGTTACTATAAATAGTAAACCACCTTTAGAAACATGCTATTTTTAGCAGGTCAGCTCTAGATAGCAATATGAACAGATTGACAGGGTCATGAAGGTCCAGTGTTCAAAATTTCAAATCAATCCGAGCTTCAAAAGTGTGGAAATCAGAGAATTTACTATAAATAGCAGGACATGGAGAAGCTGGCAGAAGGAAGGAAAAGTGGCTAAGTGTTGAAAATTCATCCTTCACCACCTTGAAAATGCGCCCACTTCAGCTGGAGAGCAAGCCAAGCATAAAAAATAAAATTTCTAAGTGTTTCATCCACCTCCAGAGGTAAAATGCGCCCTCCTCACAGGCATGAGATGAAAATATTTCCAAGTTTGAGTTTCATCCTGCAACACATAGGAAATGCGCCCATCTTCAGCTGGGAGTCAAGAAAAATGTTTAAGTGTTGGATTTTATCCTCTTGCTACCTCCATGTGCGACCAAGGAAGGATGTAGAAGCATAAAAAATTCTAAGGCACAGGCTTCATCCTGCTCCCTAGGAAAAATGCGCCCAACCTACCTTGATGCCTTTGAAAGAAAAAGAATCTAAAATCTGAAGTTATCCTCCTCTCACCCCAAAATGCGCCCATCTTTTAAGAGGAGTCAAAGCAATTCAAAGGCATGGTAGTCAAACTTTCTTCTCCCTACCTTGAATGCGCCCATGTTAGAAATGAAATGGTGAATATTATCAAGGCATTGGTGTTTGTCCACCTCAGCATATAAAGTGCGCTCAAGGTTAGGTGAATGAAAGGTGAAGTTGGCTAAGGCGTGGCTAATATTCTCTTCTAAGTGTGAAGTGCGCCTAAGGTGATGATAAAATATGCTAGGCGTTGAGATTAAAAAACATTTTCTATGACATGCAATACGTGCTCAAGGCATTTAAAAGGAAAATTGTATAAATGAGTTGATAAAAAATTGCTTCACAGGAAAAATGATTGAAGCTGAATGAAAGTTTTCTAAGGCAAATTTCAAAATGTGCTAAGTGATTTAAATTTTTTTTTCTAAGGCACAATATTTCATCCTCTAGGAAAAACGCCTAAGTCTAATGGAGGGTGATGAAATTTTCCTGAAATACGAATGGAATTGCCAGTGGAGAAGTCAGACGTGCCAGCGTCGCAAGGTTGATAAAGAATTTCAAGTCAATGCAAAGAAAATCCTCACAGGGATGAAGAACTGGATTAAATTTGGCTGAGAAATGTTTTTCCTAAGGTTGAAATTCAAAAAAATTAAATGTACCCCTTCGTTTGGAGACACATGAATTTGATGCTCTCAGAGAGAATTTTCTT
This sequence comes from Sequoia sempervirens, assembly GCA_007258455.2. Taxonomy (NCBI): domain Eukaryota; kingdom Viridiplantae; phylum Streptophyta; class Pinopsida; order Cupressales; family Cupressaceae; genus Sequoia; species Sequoia sempervirens. The sequence continues at coordinate 64,602 of VDFB02333580.1, forward strand.
CTGGGTACTCAACGTCTTCAACGAGGAATTGATTTTAAAGTCCTCCACACTTTGCCAAGGCCTGCAAGATGAAGATTTTCCATCGGCACTTGGATTGATGAATTTCCTAGGGAAAATTTAGAAAAAATTTCTAAGGCAAGAGGGGAAAAAGATGTTGAAACAAAATGCCTTGGCTGATGAATTCGAAGTTGATTGCCTAGGTGAATTTGCTTAAATTCTTCATGAAGATAGACTTCTTGGGCTGGAGTTGAATAAAATCAGAGTTGTCAACAACCCAGCTGATGAAATGAATTTCTTAAAGATGCAGTTGAAGTTAATATTGTCGAAAGATGATACGTCCTTGAAGAAGATGAAATTTGTCTAAGGCATGAAGAATGTGAAGCTAAAGTGAAACTCAAATATCAGGATGAGGGCGTCAAGATGGCATGCAGATGTTGAAAAGCTATGAAGAAAGCAGGGTTTGCTAGAAGAGAAATGCTCCGGAGCTCACTCAGAACTTGGAGTTAAAGTATGAAATCAGGTAAGTAAGGTGAGTTTATATTCTAAAGTGTTCTGACGCTCTTCTCCTTGCTTGTTTTGTAGGAGGAACGTCAAGACCAGGCGATGATGACTTGAAGTGATGGAACAAGTAATTCAAGACAACGTTACAACCTTGGAAAAAGATGAAGTTACATGTTGAACCTACTCCATGAGGTCTCATTTGCGCCCAAGCCATGAAGGAAGATGATGAAAGAAACGGCTAGTGTTGGAGTTTCTCCTTGAAGACCCAATGTGCACCCATCGCAGTCAGGGGAGTGGCAAGGAAGAAATGATCAAGTCCAGGATAGGAAAGGATGAAGGCCCAAAGGTTAGAAATGATCCTCAAGTACTTCAAGATTGAAGAACAACATCAAGGAGGAAAATCGTCGTCAAGCAAGAGAAAGAAGTTGCAGACTTGAAGTTTCATATTAAGAACGTGCCTGTTGTGCTAGTTCAAGAAGTTAAAACAGTGTGAACGCGTTTCAAAACGGGAATCTTCTAGAAGATGGTGGCCATTAATTGCTCATTTATTCCCCCACTCTTCTTTATGGCGGTTTTTAGGGTAAATCTTGTTTAGGGCTGAGGTGGCTCGATCTGGGCCATCCAGCCGATTGTAATCTGAGCCGTCCGTTGGACTTGGCCAACTATATAAAGGGGCATCCCCCCTCATTTGTATCTCATTAGAAGTAGAGCTAGAGAGTAGAAGTTAGAATAGAGGGACAACTTAGAAGTAGCTTAGTATAGATTGATAGTGTAGTTGAAGAAGGAAAGTTTTCCTTTGAAGACTTTTGCAAGAAATTGTTGTGTAAAACTTTCATAATAAAAGATCTTTTCATTGATGGTGAAATTCGTCTTTGTTATGGATAGCTAGCGAGGTTTTTTTATCCCTTCTAATTCAAGTAGCGTAGAGTAGCGCAATTTCATTTTTATGCAAGTAGATGTTAGCTGTGGAATGTGGTGTTTGATCTAAGCAAGCTTCGCTTATCCATACCACTAGCGGGCTCACTAATGGTGTGTTTGCCTTGTGTGGTCAACTGGAAACGTTGTGGGCCTAACTTCAATCACAGTTTGAATGATGGTATGCGTCATTGTGATGGTATCTTCATGTCAAGTGGTGGTTTGAACATCTTTAGTCATCTCCCTTGAAGATTGCACTGACTCCGTGGAAGCTGTCCAATGTGAGGCAAAGCGAAGTCTGGTTGAAAGTTTGCTGAAGTTGAGCTCCATATCCCACACTTAGAATAGATTTAGACTCTCTAAACCCTACAACCAATCTAAATTCAGTACTTTCTGGTTACAATAGGAAATCCGTGCTTCATTAATAAATCTGTCGAATTGTGAAAACCCCTTCCTCTATTGTTGAACAATTCCGTAAGTCCCCTTGAAATACCAGCAAATCACATTGAGCCAACTGAGACTATTCGCATTGAAGGAACCTTGGAGTTGAACGCACGAACTCTCTCACAATCTTAGCGTGCTGGATACTTTGATCAAGAGAGAATAGGGTAGCCGTTGGCGACTTTATTCTGCGTTGGTGCGGTCACGAAAAACACATCAACAAGACCTAGGTTCATTTTTTGTGTAGAATGATTAGATTAGTTAATAATGTTAATTTATAATTCATTTAAACACATTTGTATCAATTTAAATCAAATTTAGAGAGATCTTTTAATGATTTAGGTTGTTTTTTAATATTTTTTGTATTAAAAAACTAATATGTTGTACATATTTTTTGTATGTGTAGATTGATCATTTAATACACACTATAATGGCTTTTGGCTCTAGTTCAGCATTAGGTTCCGCCCCATCAGGTTCCACCCTGCCCACACCATAATCATGGGTTCCAAGCACTCATCCTCCAGGGGCTAGAGACCCTACATGGAAGTATGTTGTGAGAGGGCGTGTACCTAGAATAGTTGTTTGCAGTGAGTGTAAGAATACATATCATATAGGCATAAATTTCCTCAAATACCATCTTGAAGGCATTCCTCAACGTGATGCCAAGCCTTGTGAGAATCCGAAAGAAGAGATTAGAAGAGAGATGCTTGCCCTACTTTCAGTTGCTGAGGAAAAAAAAAAGAAAAGGGAGAGGGAAAAAAGAGCCATAGCAACAACCATAGCTAGTGGACATGCGCATGCCCATGGTCAGACTCAGGAGCATGGGGCCGAGCACATGGAGATAAGAGTCAGATGAGGAGGGAGATAGTGGAATTGTGGGCTCTCTTCATGGTCCATGGATTTGCACTCATGGCACAGCCACAGCCATACTGTCCTCTAGGCCCCCTGTTTCCTCTAGTTCGAGTAGAGTGCCAGTGCCACCACCACCTTCATCTTCATGCAACCCACAAAGTTTTTTTGCGCCTTGAAACACACCAGGAGCACAAATGTCATTGCAGGCTATAGGGTGGAACAAGGAGGCGCATCAACATGCCAACATGGCATGTGCAAACTTTTGGTATTTCAATAACATACCATTCAATGTGGCAAGTAGTCCCTATTGGCACAATATGGTCACCGCATTGACAGTTGTGGGAAAAGGCTACAAGCCAACTTCTCACAAAGATTTGAGTGGGAGGTAAGTCAACTTAAATTTTATGGTAAGTTTATGTTCTTTAATTTAAATTAATTTATTATTTATGTTGAATTCAAGCTATTTTTTGTTTAAAACTTACAATTTTGTGCTTATTTAATTATTTTACTTTGTACTTGTAGGTTGCTCACAAATGCAACCGAAAGGGCAATGCATGTGGTGGAAGAACAAAAAAATAAATGGAATAAATATGGCTGCTCCATTCTTTCTGATGGGTGGACGAATGGGAGAAACCGCACCATCCTTAATTTTTTGGTTGCTTCCAAAGGTGAAGTTGTGTTTTGGAAATTGGTGGATGCTTCCAACAAGATAAAAACTGCAGATACATTGTGTACATTGTTGGAAGAAGTTGTGATGGAGGTGGGGATTGCTAATGTGGTGCAAGTCATCACAGATAATGCAACAGCATATGTGGCAGCTGGAAGAATGCTTGAGATTAGACATCCATCACTCTTTTGGTCACCTTGTGCGGCCCATTGCCTTGACCTTCTTTTGGAGGACATAGGAAAACTTGTTTGGGTGGCACCGATTGTAGATGATGCAAGGAGCATCACAAAATATATCTACAATCACCCTTGGGTTCTTGATTTGATGAGAGAGCATACGAGAGGGAAGGAGTTGGTGAGATTGGGTGCCACAAGGTTTGCAACAATTTTCCTAACGTTGCAAAGCATTTTGGATTCTTTGGGCTCTTTAAAACAAATGTTCGTGAGTCAAGCATGGAATGACTCCTCATATTCAAAGAAGCCCAAAGGAGAGAGAGTTGCTGCAATAGTCTTCGACCCCTTGTTTGCAGAAAAAGCTACAAAGATCATGAAGGTAACTTCAAAACTTTGATTTTAATTTTAAACTCAAGTTGAATATAAATATATATATATATATTAATTTAACTTTAAGCCTTTCATTATACATTTCTAACTTTGATCTTTTTGTATTTTTAATCTAGGTGTTAGAGCCCTTGGTTAGAGTCCTCCGCTTGGTAGATGGGGATCAAAACTTGGCATTTATGAGGCCATGGATAGGGCCAAGGAGGCTATCAAAAGTTATTACATGGGGGACAACCTCAAATTTGATCCCATATGGGATATTGTTGATAAGAGGTGGAACAATCAACTCCACCAACCCATCCATGCAGCAGGGTACTTCCTCAACCCTTCTTATATCTTCTCAGAGAGCTTCTTTGATCCTAATGGAGAGGTTATGGAGGGGCTCAAAACATGCATTTAGAGGATGGAATCTGAGGTTGTAGTGGAAGACCTCATCATCAGCGAGTTGGATATGTACAAGGAAGCAAGTGGTAATCTCTTTTCTTCAGAGCTAGCTATTAGAGGAAGAACCACTCTTCCACCAGGTATAAAATTGGGAGTCTTTAACTTAAGTTTATTTCACATGTATCTTATAATTTGATAAAATGTGTTTTGACTTTTGAGTCTGACTTTGTTTTCTAACTTTCAATATTTTTTTTTTTGTAGAGGTTTGGTGGAAAAGTTGGGGTGGAAATACCCACATCTACAAAAAATTTCCCTTTGCATATTATGTCAGCGTTGTAGTGTATCCAGTTGTGAGCACAATTGGAGCTTGTTCGAGGCCATTCACATGAAGAAGAGGAACAAGTTAGCACAAAAGCGCCTCAATGACCTTGTCTTTGTGCAATACAAAATTCAGTTGCACACAAAGAGAGTAGAAGAAAAATCACTGGATCCTATTGATTTAGATGAGATAGATCCTTACAGTGATTGGACAGGGCGAGATGAGTAGCCTCCATTGTTTAGCGCAGACGCGATCCTTGACTTCGAGAGATAGGCAATGGAGGATGTGGGTGCATCAGGAGATGTAGGGTTGGAGGATATTCCTAAGTATATGGATGAGACTCAGCCGGAGCCATAGGCACAACCTTCCATGCCAACCAAGGAGCCAACAACAGTAGCATCACCACCACCACCACGCACACGTGGCAGGCCTAGAGGACCCACCCCTTCCCTAGCTGCTGCTAGACTAGGGAAGAGAAAATCCTAGCATGTTGTATTTAGTTACTGTTTAGTATTTGCTTCTAGTTCTAGTTTTACTGTTTTCATGTATCAGACTTTCAGGATTTTAGCCATCGGGATTCCGCATGAGAATGCGATTTTGTAATCAATTAACATTAAAGTCAATCAAAATTAATAGAAAACACTATTGTACTCATTTATGGATTCATTGGATTCATCTTGTCATTGAATTTTGCAAAAAAAAAGTGTTTCTAATGAAATTTAAGCAATTTTTTAAGTTTCCAAGTTTTTGCCGAGTTTTAAAAACTCTCCAATTTTTGGCTTGGCGAGTTTTTTTTTGGGACGAGTCTTCCAACTATGTATATTTATATATATATATATATATAGAGAGAGAGAGAGAGAGAGAGAAATCCCTACTAGTTAATAAGACCAGTATAATAGCAGCAATATAATATGACAATGTTAAAATGATGTTGGATGACATCTAAGAAAGATTATTATAAACAACATCAAATGATAATCTCTATCTCTAAACTCCCAAGGAGGTAGGATACCTATCCGAGGTGTAGATATGAAAGAAATATTATTAGAAACAAATAAATCTGGGACAACAAATTGCGTTATGACACACACACAATGAACGATCAAACCAACTTTATATTAAACAAAGTGAACCAATACAGAATAGCAATATTGCACGGCAAGGTGGGCACACCAATTTGTTATCATAGCAAAAGTTGAAATACAATGAGAAAGGGTGCTCTTATTTATAGAATCTTGAAGGAGTAGGGAACCCTAAAATCTCCTTGTGTTTACAATCATTCTTGCAAGCATGCAAGAGTTATTCTTAAGTCTAAATGTATGTAACTTAACAGTTAACTAGGAAAACTACCTCAGTTAACTGATTCTAAACTAAACTAATTGGACCTTGCAACATGCAAGTCCTTATTGATATGAAAGTCAATTGATAACTAACATTGATTAACTAAAACTGAAAACTACATATGTTCATAGGTATCTCCAAAATAAACATGCAATGATATGTGGGACAACGAGTTAACTTGGAAAGAAGCATCAAGTTAACTACTATGTCTAATGTCTATCCCGAAAAGGTGGGACGTCCTGACTTAGTAGTTCACTAGTTGCGATCACGAGCAATCAACTCCTCCAAGAAGTTGTTAACTGCCTCATCATCTGGAGGTCATCACATGTCTAAATTGTCAATTTATTGCCTGTCAGCAACTTAAGCAATCTTGGAAATATCTGCACACTTAAACTGGTAGTTCACTGATTGGTAACTCTAGCGGCTCCGTAACTAGAGTGATGATCTTTGTTTCTTCTACAGCTTGATGCTTCTAATGCTTTCCTTGATTCTTCTCAATGGAAAAGTGTTGTATGATGAAACCGCAATGTCTAACTGCGAACACTCTAGCTGTGAGAGATGTGCATGAACTCACTACGCACGCAAAATTCCAAAGGTATTCAACCCTCTAAACTAGCCTTGGAAGGCTATAAACTATACGAGGTATGAAACCATGTGAACTTTGAGTGACTACGCCTATCAAATTGTTTGAATCAACCCTCTGGATGCGCTTGATGCAAATCGGTGTCAGTTTTTTTGATGAAATCATGAATCAAGACCGATTTGGTCTTGTATTCAGTCTGAGTGAACTGCATTCTAAAAAAATCAATTGTTGACTGTAAACACGGATATGTTCTGACAACTGTTTTTAGTGAGCTAAAAATAGCTTATGATGAGGCTAAAAATAACCTGATGGGGGGCAATTTTTACGAAAAATTCCAAGATGTGGGTTTTGTAGAAAATGAATTTCTAAGCAAACCCACAATGTCAGAAATTTGAAAAAGTGCTTTTTTGCGTGACATGCAAAGACTTTTTGAAACAGAAGCAGCGGGGGCAGCAGGGGCTGCAATGGCAATTTTCCTCGAAAAAATCTAGCATATGGGTTTTGTAGCCACCAATATGCTGATTAAACCCAGATTCTTTATTTCTCAAAATATTGACTTTTACACCCGTATGCAAAAGAATCTTTGGAAAAAAGCATAGTACTTCAAAAAGTGAGAAGTATCAGGGCAATTTTCTCGAAAAATTCTGGAATATGGGTTTTGTAGAGAACATTGTACGGATTAAACCCAGATGGCCAGATTTGTGAAAAACCATTGTTTACTTGGACATGCGAGAGAAAACCTAAGACAAGGATGAAAGAAATATGAGGGTGGGAAGATAGAAGTTATAAACTGCCTTTGTCAATCCTCAAGAAAATTGCCTCCTTCAATCCTCAATCTGATGAATTCCTGGCAAGAACCTGCTGGAAAAATGAAGCATGCAATATTATTCCTCTGTGCAACTTGAACGAAGAAGCTCAAAGAACACTGAAAATGATCTTTGTTTGATCCTTCAAAAGGCGTTGGAGAGAAAATAGCTGATTTTAGCTTCAACCTGCAAGAAATAATGGAGAAATGACGCCTAACATTGATAAATATCAATTTTGAAGGTGATACTACCAGTTAAGTAGATGTGCCAACCCTAATTGAGTTAATCCTCGTGCATGCATCACGAACTGAATTTATCCATTAATTTGGACGCTATATGCAAGAGGTAGCATGCAAAAATTGCAACTGAAAGTTAAATGGTCAAACTTTGACTTTTGGTGCCCAAGTTTGAGAAATTTAGAATTTTTTTAAAGATTTTCAACTTCCGCTGCGACGAAGTGCCCTTGTTTGACCCTGAATTTCAGATGCCCAGTTGATTCTAAAGTTGAGCTGACACATTCATCACGAAGTTGGATCAAGTCTAACAAGATGTTGCTGGGAGCTGCGAGAGCTAAAAACTTCATCTGGTACCTCCATTTCAAGAGTGCCTTTTCCCAAAAGGGTGTATATTTCACCAAACTTAGCCATTTTTGGATTTTAACTCTCTGTGCTTCGATCTGCAACTACTGATGACTGACAACTCTCATTGACTGGATGCCAAATCCATTGCGAAGCTGAAAGAATTCTGCAAAGGACCACTGTATGTGCAACGTCTGAAAGTTGGATTAACAACCTCAAATGCAAGGGCGCCCCTGGATTGCAGGGGCATGTTGGTGTACGTTTTATCATTCACTGAACATTAGAATAAAATGTCCTAAGACACTTTTTCCTCTCTTGAAAAACCATAGCGTATGCTAAGATTGCAAGAAGATCATATGGTGATTCCAAGGTTTCTTTTGTTAGGTCTTGACGTGTGGATAAGCTCAATGGGCATTGTGATATGTTGGTAATACACAAAGGGACTTGTTGTGACCTTCTCACACATCACCCCATTCAAAATGGGGACCCCCTAATTTTTGCTCCATTCCTCGTCTTTTGGCTATGGTTTTCTCTCTCTCTCTCTCTCTCTCTCTCTCTCTCTCTACTGTCTGCCTTTCCGGGGATGTGCTCGTCCTTGAGCTTAAACTTGATATTTTGGCTAAGTTTGAGAATTAGGGTTTTGAATCTTCCGGCCAATTTGAAGTCAAATGGAGTGAATAAATTGAGATCTGAGCTTGGCACTATAGTCAGTAAGCTTCCAGCAGGTTCCCAACAGAATTTCATTGAATTCCGACAACTTACTATTTTTAGTAAGTGCCTAATTTGGGGCATTCTCTCAACACTTTGTTTCGATCGTTACACTGCATCCAAGACACATCAAATTGCTTGCCAGCAAATTTGAGCCAAGTCTGACAACTTTCTATTTTTAGCAAGTATCACCTTCAGAAGCAGATTTTAGGGTTTACATGCGGCATTTTTCAATGCATGTCTGGAGAATATTTTTGGGTTTTCAGAGACCTACGCGATGATATAACATGCAAGATGAGATGAGAACTTTCAACACTCAACCTTTAGAGGCTATTTTGAGGATTTGCATGTTGGAATTTTCTACGCATGTCTAGATATTCTTTGTGTGTTTTTCGAAAGCTTCGCAGTGGTGTAACATGCAAACCAGGATCAGGACCTTTTTAAGAGCTGTCTTCAAAGGCTATTTTTAGGGTTTACATGCAAGACTTTTCAACGCATGTCAGTTTATTCTTTATGGGTTTTTCGAGAGCTTCACAGTGATGTGACATGCAAGTAGAGTTGGTCACTTTTTCAGAGACTTACTATTTTTAGCAGGTATTTTTAGTAGGACCACTCCGGCAGCTACCCAGCACTTCAGTCTCACAAATAGGGCGAAATGCAATAGAAACAGTGTCAAACGGAGATCATTTGAGCAACATGCAAGTTAGATTAGGGTTTCCAGCTTTAGGACCTAAAATGAGGGGTCAAACACTAGAATCTCTTAAAACCGGTGTATCCCACTGCAATTAGTATCTTTTAAGCTATCCATTGGTGAAATTTGAAGGCAATCTGAGCACTTACTATTTATAGTAAGGCACTCTAGAAATAGGCTATAAATAGCAGGTCAGCAGCAGGTGCCAGTGAGAACAGGCAAGTCATCCCACGAGGATCACACCAGGCAGGTTTCAAGTTGAACAGAGTTGCAGAAGTCCTGAAATCAAGCAGTTACTATAAATAGTAAATCACCTCCAGAAACATGCTATAGATAGCAAGTCAGCACGAGATGGCAGTACGAATAGGTTAACTGGGTCATGAGGATCCTGTGGCGCGAATTCCAAATCAATCCAAGCTTCAGGGGTATGAAAATTAAAGGGCTTACTAAATATAGTAATAAGGGCGAGCAAGCCAGAAAAATGTCTAAGTTTGAACAAATTCCTTCACCCCTTGTGAACTGCGCCCAAGATGAGACTGGCAGATGGATGGAAAAAAGTTTCAAGTGTTGAAATTCCTACTCACCCCCTCAAATGCGCCCTCAAGGAGAAGAAGCTATGAAGAAAATTTGTCTAAGTATTGTAAATTTCCTTCACCACCCCCTAAATGCGCCCATATCCAACATGTGTGAAGAAAAAAATTCCAAGGCGTTGGACTATTCCTGCATGACATGCTAAATGCGCCATGATGGAAAGGAGTCTAGAAAATTTTCAAAGTGTTGTTAATTCCTGCAGGGGTCTCCAAATGCGCCCTCATCAAGTCAAGGTGGGGAGAAGCTTTCAAGGTGTTGCTAATTCCTCCTACCCTCAAATGCGCCCAAGGAGAGGTGGTGATAAAAAAAGTTACCAAGGCAAGTTAAAGTTCCTCCTTGACCCCTAGAATGCGCCCATGTCATCTTGCTTTGAAGGACATTGAAAAAGGTTGTTAAGTGTTAAATTCCTCCTTGGGGTCCTGTTGTGACCTTTTCACACATCACCCCATTCAAAATGGGGACCCCCTAATTTTTGCTCCGTTCCTCGTCTTTTAGCTCTGGTTTTGTCTCTCCCTCTCTTTTTGCTGTCTATCCTTTCCGGGGATGTCTCCGCCATTGAGTTTAAATGTGAGTTTGGCCAAGTCTGAAAATTAGGGTTTTGAGCTTCCTTGCCAATTTGAGGTCAAATAGGGTGAATAAATTGAAAACAAAGACTAACATTGATGTCAGTGTGCTTTCAGCAAGCTTCCACTGAAATTTCATCAAATTCCAGCTACTTACTATTTTAAGTACGCAATTCGGAGCAGTTTCTCAACACTTTCGAAGTTTTAACAGTCACACTACATCCAAAACACATCAAGCTGCTCGCGTGCAAAATTTGAGCTGAAACAGACAACTTACTATTTTTAGCAGTTCAACTTCTGGAGCAGATTTCAGGGCTTAGATGCAGAGTTTTGCAACGCATGTCTGGAGATTCCTTCTGGGTTTTCAGAGACCTTCGCGACTGCATAACATGCAAAGCGAGATGGTGACTTTTAGAGCTTAGCCTTCAGAGGCTATTTTTAGGGTTTGCATATCAGGGTTTTCTTCGCATGTCGGCATATTCTTTATGGGTTTTTCGAGAGCTTTGCAGTAATGTGACATGCAAACGGAGACAACCACCTATTTGAGAACTTACTATTTTTAGCAGGTGCTTCCCGGCAGCCGCCTCCCAGCACTTCAAAATCACGAACTGATCGCAATGCAGTAGAAACAAGAACAAACAAAGATCATTTGATACGCATGCAGAGCAAATTAGGGTTTCCAGCTTCGGGACCTAAAAAGAAGGGTAAAAATTCAGAATTTTCAAAAACCAGTGTAAACCACCATGATCAGCATCCTTCAAGCTATCTGTTGGTAAAATTTGAAGACAAACGGAGCACTTACTATTTATAGTAAGTCGTTTTGGAAACAGGATAAAAATAGCAAATCAGTTGCATGCGTCGATGTCAGCAGGCAGGTCACGTGGTGAGGAGCACGTCATTCAAATTTCAAGTCAAACGGAGCTGCGGAGGTATCAGAGGCAGGCAATTACTATTTATAGTAAACCACCTTCAGAATTGGCTAAAAATAGCAGGCCAACTAAAAATGGCAGTGTCGACAGGCCAACAAGGTTGTGAAGATCCAGTGTTTGAAATTTCAGAACAATCTGAGCTTCAGAGATGCAAGAATTGAAGGACTTACTATAAATAGTAAGGCACAGAGAAGCTGGCGAAAACGAAGAAAAATGGCTAAGGCATGAATTTCATCCTGCAGCACCCAGGAAATGCGCCCAAGATGGTAGAGGCATCAAGAAATTTACTAAGTGTTGATTTCATCTTGTAGACCCCCCTAAATGCGCCCTCCTCACAGGCATGATTGAAAATTTTCTAAGTGGTGAAGATATCCTGCTCATGCCTCCATATGCGCCCAACTTGCCTTGGGAATGTGAAGAAAATATTCTAAGTTAAAATTTCATCCACCTCCCTATGCCAAATGCGCCCAAGAAGAAAATCTATGGCGAGGGCAAGAAAAGTGGCTAAGTACAAGCTTCATCCACCTCCTATGCCAAATTGCGCCCATCCTTCACCCTTGCTAAAATGCGCCCAAAAAAGTCAAGGAAGTCAACAATGTTCATCCACCTCACATAGCAAAATGCGCCCTCCTCACAAAGCAAGATGTTTGAGAAATTTTCTAAGTATAAAATATCCACCTCACCCATCAAAATGCGCCCATCCTCCTACATAGGAAAAATGCGCCCAAATCAAGGCATGTGAGGACAAAACCAATGGCATGCAAAGTTAGAAAAAGACAAACACCCATGCAAAGTTGGTATTCATGCAAAAGAGGAAAAAGACAGTATGTCAGTATCCATGCAAGGACAAGGCGTATGCATGAAGACAAAAGTGTTGAAAGCCATGTAATGACAAAGTCAAAGGTGGCGTGGTTTTATCCCATTCAAAGTGTGAAATGCGCCTAAGGAGGAGATGAAAATGTGCAAGGCGTTGAAATTTGAAATTTCTACATGACAAGGAAAATGCGCCCAAAGTAATTCAAGTATGGGGTAAAGTGGTAAGGCGTTGAAAATGTTAAGTGTTGAATTTTTTTCCAAGGGCGTGGTTTTATCCTTCTTCAAGTTGAATATGCGCCCAAGGTGGTGACTAAATATTGCTAGGCGTTGGTTTTAAAAATGTTCTCCATGACATACAAGTGTGATCAAGGCATTAAAATTTTCCAAGTGAATTGATTTTCTCACCACAGAAAGATGATTGAAGATGAAATAAAATTTTCAAGAGTGCTGAGTGATTCAAAAAAAATTCTAAGGCAAAGAAATTTTCCTTAGGAGAAAAATGCCTAAGTCTGGTGAAGTGATGAATTTTGCTAAAGTCCAAATGAATTTTGTCAGTGGATGAAGTCAGATGATGCCAGCTGCACAGAATTGATAAATTTTTTTCCAAGTCAAAGCAACAAGAAATCTTCACAGATATGAAGAACGGAATCAAATTTGTTAAAAAAAAAATTTCTTTTTTTTTCCATGGTGCAAAATTCAAAAAAAATTAAATGAACCTGTTCTTTGTGCACCCATGAGTTTGACGCGTTCTGAAGGAAATTTTCTTCTGGGTATTGAAGATTATCGATGTGGAGTTGATTTTAAAGTCTTCCATGCTTCGCTGCAGCCTTCAGGATGAAGATTTTTGATGGGCATAGGATTGATGAATTTTCCTAAGGGAAAATTTAAAAATTTTCTAAGGCAAGGGATAAAATGTGTTAAAAATGCCTTGGTAGATGAATTTGAAAATGATCGCCTAGATAATTTTTGATCAAATTCCTGATGAAAGGATTTCTTCTCGAGTTTGAGTTGGATGAAATATCAGAGCAAAGTATGCCTAGGCAGAATGCAAGATGGGTTGGAAATTTGACTAAGGCATGAATAATTTGAACGCAAAGTTGGCTAATGAAGACGATGAACCCTCGGGAGTTCGAGCGTGAAATCAGGTAAGTAAAGTGAATTTATATTATGAAGTGTTCTAATGCTCCTCTCCTTGCTTATTTTGCAGGAGAAGCGTCGAGACCAAATGGCGATGACTTAGGAGGATGAAGCAAGTACTCCAAGATTACATTTCAACCTTGAAGGAAGAAAAGTTGCGAAAAGTGGCTAAGTGTTGGGACTTAGTATAACTACAGTGACAAAGAAGAAGTTGAAGAACAACGTCAAGAAGAAGATCAAGAACAGTGTGAACACGTCTACAAACGGGAATCTTCTAGAAGATGGTGGCCATTAATTGCTCATTTATTGCCTCACTCTCCATTTTGGCGATTTTTAGGGCAAATCTTGTTTAGGGCTGAGGTGGCACAATCTGGGCCATCCAGTCGATTGTAATCTAAGTCGTCCATTGGACTTGGCCATCTATAAAAAGGGGAGTCCCCCTCATTTGTAATTTAGTAGAGGTAGAGCTTAGAGATCGACTAGAGATAAGAGCGGAGACACTTTAGTTGTAATATCTTAGCATAGTGTAGTTTGAAGAAGAAGGAAAGTTTTCCTTTGAAAACTTTGTAAGAGATTGTTGCGAAAAACTATTGTAATAAAAGATCTTTCATTGAATGGTGAATTCATCTTTGTTATAAGTAGCTAGCAAGATTTCTTCATCCCTTCAACTTCAAGTAGCTTAAAATAGAGTAGTTTTTCATCTTCATGCAAGTAGATGTGAGCTGTGGATTTGTGGTGTCAATTGAGACATCTTCATTTTTATCCATACCACTAGCGGCTTGCTGACGGCAAGTTTTCCTTGTGTGGTCGACTGTAAAACTTTACGAACTTAACTTCAATTGTGATTCGTGTGTTTGTATGCGTTGTTCTGATGGTACTTACATGTCGAATTATAATTTGAAAACCTCATGTCACTCCCTTGAAGATTGCACCGACTTTGTGTAAGTTGTCCAATGTGAGGCGGAGCAGAGTCTGGTCAAAGTCTGTCGAGATTGATCCCACGTCCCATTTAGAATAGAACATAAACTTCTTAGGCCCTACACTCATTTAATTTCAGTCCACTTCTGGTTAGGATTAGGAAACTTGTGCTCACTTGCCAAATCATTTTAATTACACGAAAGCCCTTAGTCCGTTGTCTGTTGTCAACTGTCGAACAATTGTGTAAGTCCCCTTGAAATACCAGCAATATCACATCAAGCCAACTGAGACTATTCGCATTGAAGGAACCTTGGAGTTAAATGTATGATCTATCTCGCAATCTTAGCATGCAGGAAACTTTGTTCAAGAGAGGATAGAGTAGCCGTTGGCGACTTTATTCTGTGTTGGTGTAGTCGCAAAAACCACGTCAACATGTCCTAAATGTGCCCAACTTGCTAAACTATTGGAGAAAGATGGATGAGAATGAGTTTTTAGGCGTCAATTCCTCTTAGACATGCAAAATGCGCCCAAGTTCAAGAGGATTCTAGGAAAAAGTTGATAAGTGTTGTTAATTCCTCCACCCCAAGCAAAATGCGCCTAAAGTGAAGAGAGATGGTGGTGAATAAAATGCTAAGTGTGATGAATGGGAGGAAAATATCTAAGATAAAATGCTAAGTGTTCAAAATTCCTCCTAGACCCCCTATATGCGCCCATGCTCATGGAGATAATAAAAAATTTCTAAGGCACAAAATTCTACCTCCTCTAGAAAATACGCCTAAACTTGAGAGAGGTGATGAAATTTACTGAGGCATGGATAAATTGGTAGTTGATACATCAGAATGTGCCAGCTTCATGAGGTTGATGAAAATTGTCAAGGAAGAGCAAGGAAAATACGCCTAGAGATGAAGAATGAAGATAAATTTGATGGAAAAATATTTTTCTAAGGTTAAAATTCAAAAATTAAATGAACCCCTTCGTTCGTAGACCCATGAATTTGACGCTTTCTGAAGGGAATTTTCTTCTGGGTACTGGATATATTCAACAAGGAGTTTATTTTAAAATTTCCCATTTAAAATTTTCCACGCCTTGCCGAGGATTTTAGGATGAATATTTTTGATGGGTGCCTGAATAATGAGATTTCCTAAGTAAAAATTTAAAATTTTCTAAGGCAAGGAATAAAAGGTGTGGTTAGAAATAAAATGCCTTGATTGGTGAATTTGAAATTGATTGCCTAGATGATTTTGATCAAAATTCTTCATGAGAATAATCTTCTCGAGCCAGAGGTGGATAAAGTCAAACTGTCAATGCCTCAACTGGTGAAGTGAATTCCTTAAGGAGCCATTAAATTTGATATTTTCAAAAGATGATTTTAAAAATGCTAGTGAAATACACCTAGACCAATGAATCTTCTTGAAATTCTAGAAGGTCAAAATATTCTAGACGCCATATGCCAAGTGTTGCAGCTGCCTGAGGAGGGAAAGCCAGAATTTGAATGTACTGGCTAAACTTAGCTTCTTCTAGAAATCGACTTGGCTATATGTACTGTGAATTTTATTCATTTTTCTCCATCAACTAGCAAGGTCGACTTTGATGCTCTGAAGTGAAGGTTGCAGTGTGAGGGAAGTTGAATGTGGAGAAATTCGAAGTTGGCTCTAAGTGTGAAATAAATTTGAAGTTGAGCAGTGCTGAAGCAAGCTTGGGTCGATTTTTTCTTCTAAGTGCTAAAGTTTTATTGTTGCAAGTAAATTCTCTAAGTGTTGAAAGTTCGAAGTTGCTGCAAGAGAAGTTGAGAATGGTTGAAGAGTGACTGGCAAGGAAAATAATGCTGAATCCAGCAAGGAAAATGCGTCTAGACAGGCTATGATCAAGAAGTTGAGCAAGTCTTTCCTGCCGGAGTCGAAGTTCTCTTCAAGGTTGGGGAAGTTGGCTGATACGAATTTGGGCTCTTTCAACATGGAAGCTTTCAAAAGTCGAATAATGGGAGTTGGAGGCCATCGTCCATCGATCACTTCACATAATATTGTCAGAAGTGGACTTTATGCAGTTGCTAGTTTTCCACCAGCAATTCAATGTCCGGAGTTCATCATGGAGTGTGCTAACTGTTACAACCCAGAGCACAGGTCTATTGTCTCACCTGATGGCAAATTGTTTGCCAACCTCACGCCTGCAACTATTGGCGAGGAATTTGGAATTCCCTCACATGAGAGGATGATCTACAAAACGAGAGAATGTGTTGAACATATGTATGCCTCTACATTTGACAGATGTGCTGATATGATAAAATCTCGTTGGATGAATAGGCCCAAGCCCACTTGCACGATGTTGCCAAAGTAGATAATCTCAGATGATCTGAAGCAAGAATATTGTGATCTGATTATGATGCTCAGCAGAGTCAGAGGATGCCCCTAGGCGTTCATTTTTGAACCGTGGATGTTCTATTATATCAACCTTGTGTTGAAGGAAAGGAGTTCATTAATTGGGTGGTGATGATTAGTGATAATTTGCACGAGCAACTCCGGAGTTTGAGGAGAATGAAGACATTTTATATGGGCTCGTACATTATCTACATGTTGGCTCGTATGATGAAGTACAGAGGAATATCATACAAGGAGCCAATCGGATGTGACTTTCATCAGTTCAAGATTCATGAGGCTTGTCCCCAGCTGCACTTGATGAGCACGTCTCATTACAGGAGAGTCAATGATGCCTTCACCATGCACATAACGAGATCACTTCAGCAAATAACTCATCACAGGATCTCGAAGGAAGCTCAAGAGTTGATAGAAAGGTACGGGTGCTGGTTCATCCAATTTCCAAAATTTACTTACATTAGGCTGCAACGATTCTCTTCATATCCGTATAGATTGCCCAAATACCCTACAAACAGGATTTTGATGTTAGAAATATCTAGGCAACTCATTGCCTATGATAAAATTCAGAAGAAAAAGAAGGGAGGACTTGACTTCCCAATCATCATGGGAAATTCAGACGAAGTGAGTCCTTCACTACAGGCAGCCAAGGAAGCTGAAAATGAGCTTCAGTTTTTCCACCTTTCTTATCACACCAACAGGCAACATTATGATCCTCACAAAAATATCAGATGGATACTGTCAGAAGAGTTCAGGCATAAGGAAAATATTGAAGATTATTGGGCTGGTGCGTTGGATGAAGCTGAGGTAAGAAAGAGGATGTTTTTGAGACTACCTTTGAGCATGATTAGGGAGTGTGAGATTATTCCAGTACCAGACCAGGTGGACGAGGATATGAATGTTCTTCATCCAGATTATGAGGCAGTTAGGGATACAATACACTCCCACTTCCTGATTGGTCGGAGCCGAAGATTGCGGATTTGGATACACTTTGCATACTAGTCCTGACATTCACCAAAGGATGGGTTGAGAGGCATGTGAATAGGCTTAAGAGTAGGTCAATTCCTCTGACTTATAATTTGATGGGAGATCATAGGACGCCAACTGCTACCAAGAAGAAGCAGGTTGCTCGAGCTCCAGAGTCACGAAGGAGAGAGCCAATCTAGCTAGAGCCTCCAAGAATTGAGATAGCATCACCTACGCCATTGGAGACACGTTCTCCAAGTATACAAGAAGTTTCATTGCTTGCTGATCAAAGGAATATGTTGAATAAGGAACAAGAATTATAGGAGGCAAATCAGCCACCCCGAAGAGAGTTTGTTGGCTAGAGTGTCAACGCACCCACCAGAGATAACCAACAGGAAGAAGATCAAGAAACGGCTACAGATACACGTTTCCAGCATGAGCTTGAGGCGGCATTAGAAGATGACACAATTACAGGACAAGAAGCCCAAGGTTCAAGAGATACTCAGACCGTAGAAGTCAATGAGCCTCGTCAAGACGAAGTTAGAGAAGAAATTCGTGAGGAAGAAGCAAGAAATAAGCAGCAATTTACTGTTTCAGAGTTACAACAGGTAGTATTAAATTGGCTCAGAGATAGGATGAGGAGCCCTAGTGAAGAGGCTGATCCAGCAGTTGAGATGGAGGAATTCCTAAGTAGGATTAGTGCGCCTCCAACAAAGAAGAGAGCTAGGAAGTTTTCAAAGATTTCAGCAGATGAGAATGGCTCTCGCACCCTTCACGTGGCCGTTCCAAAGATTGAGTATGATCGAGATGAGGCCATTCCAAAAAATTATTTGATCACCACCATGGAGTTAGGTCACCCCACGGAGCACAAATAATTGAAGAGTGTGATAACTCCTACCAGGAACTCAAGGACAGATTGCTCTGGACTGAAGACAAATACAAGAAATTGAAGGAGCACAAGAATTTGATAGGATACGTACAAAACTTGTCTCGTCCTTGTGGGCAAGAGAATCCGGCGATTGAGCTTCCAACCGAGTTTCCTAGAGAATCAGTTAGTGGCTTGGAAGATTTGAGAAAGATGGCACAAGAAGCAGATAAGTGGGTTGCCAGCGTTCGTGCTGAGACAAAAAAGTTTATGGAGGATCTTGCTCATGCTTACCAGCAGGCTTCCAACATTATGGCATGGATGGATGCAATTGATCAGGGTTGGGGAGATGCTCATATCTATTAGAGCAAGGTTATTCAGCATTTGGAGGCTTTGATGCATACTCCCTTACAGATGTTGATTGAGGGAGGTGTGATACAGGAGGGTGATAGGTATGATTTTGTCGGCTGGTACTCTTCAGTTGTCACAAGCCAGGGATTCTTTGATGCAGCACAGGTAGATTCAGCCAGAGTCAAAAAGGCCATGACAAACATTCTTGATGGAGTCCTGAACACTTTAGAGGCTATATTTGCTAGGAGGATGACTTCCGAGGAGGTGATTGCTAAGGGTTTGAGAGGCAAGCTGCCACCTTTCTTTTCAGAGGTGAAGACTTTTGTCCAGAATGACTTTGAAAACACCTCAACTTTCTCAAGCATTATTCAAAACACTCAGGATGCTTTAGTTGCTTGGAGAAAGTCTTGTACGCGGCATGGGTAGGCAGCAACAGTGTTGGAGTTCTAGATCGATCACATTCCGCTGATCAATTTAGGAAGTTGAAGTTGTGCTAGCTAGATTCATTGATTTTGCAGCCAAGGAGAAGGGGAACAGAAACGCCTTTCTGGAAGATGACCTTCTAGATGATTGATAGTGGGCATTGATTGCCTTTGCTATTTTGGGAGTGAGTGGGAATCTTTTGGCTCATTTATTGTACCACTCCTCATTCTAGCAGTTTTTAGGGTTAGGGCTGATGTGGCTTAATCTGAGCCCTCCATTTGATTGTAATCTGAGCCGTCCATTGGACTGGGCCATCTATAAAAGGGGCATCCCCCCTCATTTGTAATTCATTAGATTAGACACTAGATCAGTAGAGAGTAGACATTTTGTTAGAGTAGAGAGATAGCATAGCATAGTTTGGAGGAGAAGGAAAGTTTTCCCTTGAGAACTTTGTAAGAAGTTGTTGTGAAAACTATCATAATAAAAAGAGCTTTCATTGATGGTGAATTTGTCTTTTGTTATGAGCAGCTAACAAGATTTATTCACCCCTTCTACTTCAAGTAGCTTAAATTAGAGTAATTTTTGTTTTCATGCAAGTAGATGTTAAGGGGCTTTTGGAGGGCATTTGAGACATCTTGGAGTCAATTCATTTTATGAATATTGGAGAGCTTGAATGCTTGTCACAGCTGGAGAAGTAAAATTCTCTTAGTTTGCTAGTTTCGGTTGTGTGACACCAACCCTAGCTAGTTGGGAGTGGAGGTTATCTCAGACTTTCACATCAATGCAAAATTTAGTGGCTTCATAGCCAAATTTTGAGAATAAGAGGAGTATCGACTTTCTCCATGATAGCAGATTGGTGAAGCATTTTTTAATCAGTTGAGAGGTCAAACTAGTCAAGGAAGAAATCGATTTGGTAAAGGCATTTTCTGATTAGATGTTATCTGCCCCAAATTACCTTTGCAAAGGGACGATTTTGAAGTTACAAGGAGATACAAATTTCTGAGTTTCAAGGAAGCCTGGCGCACTTCACAGCAGGGGCGATTTTGTTAATTAAATTCATAGAAATTCAGCAAGACTTTGTATTTGCATCAGACCTTGGGCGCACTTCTTTAGAAGGTTATATCTTCTGCAATTCATGGCATCTTCTCAGAGCAGGGACGGCATCATGGAGGCATGGTTTCACATTGTGATTTGATCTGCACTTTGTCACATCTCTTCATCGAATGCTCCAGGTTCTTTATATCAGTTTAGCATTGCATCTAATAGTTGGTACATATTAGCAAACTAGCATTTGCATGATAGTTTCATGATATGAAATTCTGATGTATTCATGACAGCCAAGAGTCTTGGCAAGTAATTGTAATCATTAGTGCATTTCAATGGATAAGGAGGGTTTTGCATTACATCCAATTTCTCTCTTGTACTTGGACTTGGATACATACTAAGTGTTCGATTAAATGTCAAGTATTACTCTTTATCATCAGCAATAATAGTATGTTTACAAAGTGTTTGTAAAAATGCTTGACTGCTGTAGGTGCACATTTAACTCATGTAGTTCATGTATTTGCATTTAAAAACACAAAAAGAATTGCACTTTCATATTAGAGGCCTGCATAGTCATTCTAGGAAGCATTTTCAAGCACTCGGAAACATCATTGCAACTAGAATCAGCAAACCATTACAATCTGAAACAACAATCAGCAAGCAAGAAGGCTACACACAAAGTGTTTGACGAAATTCTTAAGAGCCAAACTCAGCAAGTTCACCTCAGATTTAGCAAGGGTTCTTACACTTGGGCGGACTTCATCAACACTTAGACATTTTCTTTCTTGAGCTCGGCGGACTTCTCATTGCTCTTGACATCTTATCTCAAGCTTGCGGCGGACTTCATCTTGTCTTTGCCACTTCTTGGCAGACTTTACTTGTGCTTTGCCAAGGTTGGGTGGACTTTGAACTAGATTGGACAAATGCGTGGGCGGACTTCATCAAGTGCTTGACATTGTTTCCTTCACCTAGGGCGGACTTTGCTTGTTCTTGGACAAGCATCATTCAAGCCAAGGGCGGACTTTACCAACTTTATGCCATGTATGCTTTGAGCTGGGCGGACTTGGCTTAGCCTTTGACAACTCCTCTTGGGTGGACTGTGCTCTTGTCTTGCCATTTCCAATGCGGACTTTATGACTTCCATGCCATTTCTACCATGGGAAAGCTTGAAGGTTGGCTTGCCATGCTTGACACTTAGATGAATTTCTTGCTTTTATTTGGCTCTTCCAGAACAAAACCTTCGTTTTTCTCTTCTTTTTTCTTTTTACTCTTGGAGGTGCAAAAATTTGATTTTGAAGATGAAAATGTTGATACCATGACTTGTGGGACCCAAACCCTGGCACTTTCTAAAAATAGAAATTACTAAAAATAGAAAAAAGCAAAACGCAAAATTTCTAAAAATAGTAAATCCCGGATTGGTCCAAAACTGCCAAAAATAGAAAAAGCAAAAAGCAAAAAAGTAGAATCCCTAAAAAATAGGAAGTATCAAAATTGACTCAAAGCAATGGCGTTCTTCATCCTTCAGACCTTTTGAGCACTTTGATGACGTCTAGGCACTGTTTTAGGATTGGATTCTCTACTTGGCTCAAAAAAACTCCAACTCCAAACTCTCAAAGCAATGGACTTATGAAATTGTAACGCTAAGGAAAAACCCTAAAAAGAAAACTACTAAGGGTCCCCATTTGCAATGGGGCGATGTGTGAAATGGGTCACAACAGGGTGCAATTGAGACTAAGACTGATTTTGCACTTTGCAATTTTCAACAAAACGCTCCACTTTGACCCTCGCTACCGGGAGTTGGATTGCTTTGATGTTTGCGTTGATGGTCTCATTGCGGTGATTGAACAACTTGGAAAAGATGTTCCTGGGATTCACAAGGCCAAAAGACAGCATCTGAGGCCTCTAGTGGAAGGGCGCCTTTCTCAAGAAAGGTGCATTTTTCATCCTGTCAAATTTCCACTCGTTTTCATCCTTCAGCGTTTTGCGCTTGACCCTTCATCCACGGGCGTTTGAAAAATCCCGAGAGTTGATGCCTAGATTTTCTACATAGCTAGACTAATTATGAGCAGACCTCGTGAAGACAACAGCTGCTAAAAACCTCATTTGGTTGGCTAAAAGGCTAGGCGCCCTTGGCCTGCAAAGCTACATTTTGACATTCTAACTTTTATTTTCCCTCCATTTTACGTGCTTGTTGGATCAACAGTCATGGTTGTTCAGTATGTCTTACGGACTAGCGAATGAATTCATCACGAAGCTAGACTGAATCTGAAGAGATCACTCGAAGATGGTTATTACAAATTCTGACATCTGACAGGCTTTATTTTTGGGCACCCTTGGGCTACAAGGGTGCAGATTCTGTATTTTGATTGCCGTCTTTAATGTGTAAATTTTCACATCTTCTACTTCCATAGTCGTTTGCCAATGTTTCGCAAATCTGATGGATTCGCTTGATGATTCATTGGAAAGAAAGCAAAAATCTGGAGATGACTGTATTCGCAACCATTATCAATTGCATTTAGGCCCTCAATTTCAAGGGTGCCCCTGGCCTGCAGGGGCACAAATGGCCAGGGGCACAAATGCCTCCAAATTTGGTGAATTTTAGATGAATTTCACCTCCTTCGCGTTTCGCGAACACTGTGTCGCTTGCTGAGTTGACTGCGTTGAAGCATGATTGCCGTGGACGCGAGTGCGTGACTGTATTTCACCATTTTTACATATACCGACACTGCAAAGTTGACTTGCACGTTGATTGCACAAGTATCTCCCATGTAGTAAGGCGAAGTGTTTCAAAACTAGAATATTGTTTCCATATTTCACCCTTTGAAAATCCCCTCTGTCGCGAAGCATCTTTTTCCATAGAATCTTATGTGATGAGTTTGAGGCTTAGATTTCGACACCTGGTACTGGCCAATTGCCATTGACGACCTTGGAGGTCCTAACTTTTCTCTTGAAAAAGTGAAATAGACCCACCAAAGTTAAATTGACTTTTTCTTGATTCTAACTTCACCAATGTGATCGTGAAGTGAAATAAGCCAATCAAAATTATTTTCAGCCAATTCTAACAAAATCCTAATTTTTAGGGGTTTTCCTAAAAATAGGGGCCCAAAAACCCTAATTTTCAAATTTTTCAAAATTTTCCAGTATCTTCTAAACATTAAACCCACAAAAATCCCATGCTTTATTTGACCTAAAACTGACTTTTGATGACGATTTTACAAGGTTTAGACCATTTTAATCAAAATGCCTTAATGAAGCAAAAATTTCGTTTTGGGTACAACATGATGCAAGCTCTTGACTCACTAATTGGGTCTCGATGTTAATGCTATACTTTTTTCCTTTTCTTGATTAAGTATCAATATAACTACCTTTTCATACCTAATCTAAGCTTAGCCTGCTCAATCCACAATTGTCCTAACCATAGCAGCATTAATCTTTTGGGGAATAAATCGGCAAACCAAAAGTATAAGATTTTTTGAAAAAATCGGATTTAAAAAAGAACATAAAAAATTGTAGAACAAGAGATAAAAACTATTTTTTTTGAAATTGAAAGACATTTCCATAGCGTAGAGATATAGAGAGCAAATAAAATAAAGAGTTTAACTAATGAATTGTAGAAAATAGATTTTTGTCATTTATATTCATATCGCTGATTACATTCATTGCATTGCACATCTTTCAAACTCAGCATTACTTCACATTGCATAACTAATAACTAGATGCTGATAGATGACAAAATTTCAAATACAATATAGTTTTTAACAAAGTCAACCTAAGCAGTTATGCATTTACTTCACATTGCATAACTAATAACTAGGAGCAGCTGCCAATTGCATTAGCTTGTCATGGCATTCCATGAGACCACATTTCTTTGAGGCATTTTTTCAAATAGTTCACTGCCTTGCTGCTATGGCTAAAAGCCTAAACAGGTGCTTTTGAATAAGCTATGGATGCTTGGAAAAAATCTATCAAAGCATTATAGTAAGCAATAGCATAGACAAGGAAGTGAACTATTTGAAAAAATGCCTCAAAGAAATGTGGTCTCAGGTGATGGAAGGCCATGATAAGCCATAGACAAGGCAGTGAACTGTTTGAAAAAATTCCTCAAAGAAATGCAGTCTCATGGTGATGGAATGCTGACAATCATCACCATGAGACCACATTTCTTTGAGGCATTTTTTCAAACAGTTCAATGCCTTGTCTATGCTACGACATTTTTCATACATGTCTACCAAAGCATTTTATCAAACAGTTCATTGCCTTGCTGCTATGGCTAAAAAAGCCTAAAACAAGTGCTTTCGAACAAGCTATGGATGCTTGGAAAAAATCTATCAAAGCATAATAGTAAGCAATAGCATAGACAAGGCAGTTGAACTGTTTGAAAAAATGCCCCAAAGAAATGTGGTCTCATGGTGATGGAATGCCATGACGAATGCCTATGGCTATGGATTGTCATGGCATTCCATCACCATGAGACCACATTTCTTTGAGGCATTTTTTCAAACAGTTCACCGCCTTGTTTATCCTACAACAATTTCATACACGTCTACCAAAGCATTTTATCAAATAGTTCACTGCCTTGCTGCTATGGCTAAAATCCTAAAACAGGTGCTTTTGAACAAGCTATGGATGCTTGGAAAAAATCTATCAAAGCATAATAGTAAGCAACAAGCTATGGTCTCATAGTTTTTTTTTTTTGCATGAAAATCAGCACGATTTTATTCGCATTTTTTTGTAGGTTTTAAACACAATTTTGGCAATTTTGCAGTTTTAAATGGGAAAAAATCGTTGACCAAAAGGTCAAAGATTTTTTCAAAAAATTGGGGAAAAAATCATCCAGCTTGCAGATTTTTTTAAAATTGCGATTAATCAAGATTTTTTGCAGATTTATGCTTTTATGGTCCTAACAATGCATCATAATTCTTTTAGGTAGTCTCAAGCAAGGTTTCCCCACTCATTACACAATTGACATTTAACTATGGGAAGGAAACTTCCCACTCACCATCATTGCAATATGAGGATCCCCTTTCTTCTTATTTAATCCTTTTATAAATAGAGGGATTAGTGATTGAATCTCATTCAACATCATGACTTGCCACTTGGTTCAAGGAAAACTTCCTAAAATATGTGGGAGATGGAATTTAACACCTGAATGAGTAAATTGTAGCATTCATAAATGATGTCACATTCTAGAAGTGAGACATAAACATCTTTCAACTAGACTTTTCATCGAAACCCTAAACATAGGAGTAGCCAAATGGTTTCAACACCTAGATGAAGAGTGTATAACAAACTGGGACACAAGAAAAACTATGTTCTTGTAAACTTCAATCTCTTTATATGCCTCACCTACCTTCACCTTGATTTTGGTTCCTTTGACCACCTCCATGTCTTAGATTTTAGTATACTTTGCTCCTGATTTTCTTGAAGGTCAATGCTTCCATGGCCAATACTTTCTATCCTCCTTTTTTCAAAAAATTGTAGGGGGGCAATCCTTCACTATATGCCCCAAAACACAACATAGCCCACACAATGGAAACTTCTAGGACAAAAGTGGTCCCCTGTACACTAGGTTGTGCAAAATACTTCTTTTTGTCCTTTACATCATTCACACTTGGCCAAGTTGAGATCTCTGCCACGGCTAAAGTTTTTTTCTTGTTTTTTATTTGAATCACGAGAACTGTGTTGGGATCCTTGTGGGAGGTTCATGGTTTTTTGGGTAATACAGGACTCTTCCTAAGAAAATGGAAACTGGGTTTTGATCTTAAGAAGGAGAACATCAATAGGATCCCTGTTTTGGGTTAAAGCTTCTGGGTTTTCCATTGGAGTATTAAGAGGATGAGGTAATGATTGGAATAGCTAAATCAGATGGCCAGTCCAGCTTTTGATGCAGACACCAAATCCAAGAAATACTTTATTTATGTGTGCTGAAGTGGATAAGAATCTTCATTCTTCTGTCATTTTATCATCAAAATATAGCAATTGGGTGCAACAGATTGTGTATGAGGACTTCTCAGTTGTTTGCGTGAAGTGCCATACAAATCAAGCCACTTTTCCAAAAATTGTTCAGTCAATAGGAGGCATGAAAATGTCTGGAGAAAGAAAGAGAAAAATAAGCTAAGTTTACCATAGACAAAGGAAGGGATGATTGCCTCAAATCAATTGAAGGATAAAGTAGTAAGCCTTGAATTGGAAAATAAAAAGTGGATTTTGAGTTACAGAAGGAGGATGGCATTGTTGTCTTGACAGGGTTCAGTCCTCATCATGGGGAGGTTGGCCCTGCAGATGATAGGGCTTGGTCTGGAGAAGGTGAGATAACCAGTAATCCCTGTCATGTTTCTGAGACCCAGCGTAAGGAGACTCAAGTTCTAAGAGTTCTGGAAAAGTTTAGCAGGAAGGGGGTGGATACCCATGATGAAGTAGGTGGGTTTTCTCTGGTAGGAGCTATCAGCCCTACTAGGAAGGATCAAACTTCATTCAGCCCTCCATTATTAGGTGAGGAGAAAAGAAAATTGGAAGAATTAAACCCTAGAGTAGGCAGGCAAAGTAGGGATTCAAAGTAGAACAAAGATCTGGAAGAAGATGAAGTGGTCCTTTATTCTTTGTTACATTCTGTGGAGTGTAGGTTGTCCCATCTGCCACCAAATATAAAGCAACTTAGAGATCATTCACGTGTGAGGATAATGAGATCCTCCAAGAAATCAGTTGATTCAAGTGCAGAAGTTAAAAAGGGAGAAAGAATAGGAAGGAAATTCGTTTCAAGGAGTCAACAAAAGTTGTAGCAAAAGGAAGCCAAGGTACTCTAGAGCTTTATGTCTATCAATGGCCTGATAAGAACCACAATTGAAGGTGTCATGGTTTCTTTTTAGGGTTGTATGTTCCATTCTCACAGGTATTAATCTCATCAATGTGCTGTTCTTCTTTCCTCTCACTGTCCTTTTGTTGTTAGTTTAGTGTCTTGCTTGTTGGTTTTCAGTCTTGGTGCTGGTACTCTTTTGTTTGTCCTTGTTTGTAGTTTCTGTGTACTTTGGCAAGATTCAATGTTAAATCTTTGCTTGTCTGTATACAAGGATGGAGCCCTTTCAAAAACCCACCTTCACCCTTTATCAAAATTATTATTTAAGATATTTAAACATAGTTATATGATATAATTAATATATATTTAGTACTATTTATAACCATTTGAATTTTAATATTATTAATATACTAGTTAAACATATAATAAATTTATTTATCTATAATATATAATTAAAATTATTATAAATTATTTTGTAAAGTTATGAACTTAAATTCAAGATATTTTATTTTATTTTTGGACAGTCTTTGCCAATGTAGCAAACACCACAAGCCCACAACTCACTCCTTTTTATTTGGGCCAGCCAGAGAACACAAGAATAACAATGGGGAAATGTGTAACAACAACAACAATAGAACACATCTGGCTAGGTCATAGTTTTGAGCTGACGAATGGATCAAGTTGGCTAAGTATTCAGGATTAACAATCTAATTCCAAAGAAAATGTACAGTAAGGAGCTAGTCTACATTAATTATTAGAGTGGAACAACAGGACAATGATAAGCAATTGTATATTCAAACTTAAAGGATCTGATGGTCTATGTCAATTAACTACACTAAAGAAACTAAGCATACCTGCAAAGAATTGAATTTTTTCCAAGGTATCTGGCTAGTTGCTAGCTCCCATAATATGACCCCAAAGCTGTATACATCAGACCTGTTAATAACCACCAATAAAAAATGATGATTTATGTGAACATTCTTCACAAAAGAACCGATTATAATGATTTAAATCAACACATCCTAGGACCATAAATCTTTTACTCAAACAATGAATGCAGAGCAGAAATATTTCCATAAAAAAAAATAGTCAAGGTATTGATTGATTACTTCTCATTAGATGACTCATTACGCAGAACTTCAGGACTCATCCATTATGGCTACAAAAGAAAAATATTTTTTGTCAAATCATCATGTACGTAAGACTAAACATGTACAAGTGTCAATACCTTTTCAATGCCAAGACTAAACAGGAATGAGTCCATCCTCCACTTGTAGTTGGATTACTGTTACACCTTTTGCATAGAAAAATAGCATGCATTAACTCAATGCTCCAACGTAATCAATGAAGATTCCTAGCGATATCCCCCTTGCTTCATTCCTTTTGCTATGGAAAATCATACTTTATTTAATTGCTCATTAAACTGGCAGAAGAGATTACATCAAAAAATAATTTCATCATTGACAATATGGACACATAGAAAAGATGTAAAATAAGTCTTCAAGTTGGGAATTCTTATAGAAGGGAAAAAATAGTTAAAATCCTAACCCAACACCATTCCATACTTGATATATCATCCATGGTTACTAGGTCATAAAAGAAATCGTGCATGATGGCACCACATAGAAGCAATAACTCAAAAAAAATCCTTAATATATTACCAAGATCTTGAACAAGCATCAATAATACCTTCAATTTTTTACCTAAGTATTGTAGAGATCAACTCACCCATTGATGCCCCCACTAGTTATATGCGGTGTCACTAGCCATCTTGATGACATGAGAAATGGGACTTCTAGTGATTTTGGATGAATCTAGACCACAAAGGATGATACCCAATGGCATACCCTAAAGATAGAACTTGACAATGAATCTCATTGGAGAAAGTGCTACAAAGGATAAATTTTGATAATTGTATAATGTGATAGAAAAAAAGCTTTGTACCTATGGCCTTAATTTTAACTAAAACACTACAACTGTTGTCAATTATAATACTCTCATGTTTTTATGGATAATGAATGAACAGAAATGGTTGGCTCTTGTGTCTGATGAATTGTCTTGTTTTCTTTATTTGTTTCTTTTCTAAACTAGATTGGGTAGATGTAAAATTATGGCTAATGTTTAAGCTTTATTAATATCTATTTTAAACTGTTGGAAAGCTTGGGATTTTGAGGTGAGATTTGAATATGTTTAGAAATTCAAATATATGAATAGATGCTACAGTCAAGACCTTCCATTGGTTATCAGTGATCACAGCTAATGACAAATCTCTTAAACTGCAATCTGTCAAATGAAGAGATCCAAAATTGATGGGAATAACATCTCACCATGTTCCCCGAAAAATAGAAAGAAAAGAGAATACAGAGATGGTTGCTCAAGGATTGGTTTTAAAAGACTCATGCAAGCAATTCCTTGTAGGAATTCAGTTTTTGCAAAATGAATTGACCTATGATCACAAACACTTTTGGTACTGCTATTTTGTAAAACTTATTGAATGGTCATCATCCCAAACTCAAAATACACAAAGACAAAGGTTTCTTGGACAAAAGTACTAGATGAATGGGTGAAGAGGATCTTAGCTGAATTTGTAACCAAATTTAGCACTAAGTTATATTCCTGATTTCACATTGAATCCCAATAAATTGTCCCATAATTTGAGACACTGAAAAAACACCACTTATATGAAAATGAATGAACTAGAGAGATCCATCATGAATGGTTCATGCAGCACAACACTTGCCGAAGGTTTTGCAATGAGGTAGCAAGACAAGTGAGCTTGATTGTGGGAAAAACTCCATGGTTAAGCACACTTGATGTAATGTCCCATTTTCGTGAACGTCAGTTCTCTGCAGGATTAGCCTATCAGTTGATCTTCGTAGGCTAATGAGCATGGTTAGGAGGTCTTTTGTGGCAGTTACCTAGTCAGTGGATGGTTTCCTGGCTTCAGTTGGATTGGAGAAATAAGGGAGATAATAATTAAATTAATTATTTGTAAGGTTATTAATTAAATAAATATTATAAGGCGACCTTATATTTAATTAATTTAATAAAGTGACTTAAATAAAATATTATATCATAAATGTAATGACCCCTTAATAGTGAAAGCACCTATTCCTGAATCTTGCATTCAAGTGTTTCTCAAGGAGACATTAAAAACATTAGAGATTGATAAATTTCAATAATAACATCCAATAAGATCAAAGATGATATAAATATTTCATTCTTGTCAAAGGATTATCCATTTCCTTTACTATGGGTGATTCTCCTATAATATATTTCATAAGTACATTAGGGTAGATATTAACACCCTTCAAGAACCCATAGATGGAATTCTAGTATACCCTTTACCCTCATAGTGAAAGAATAGAGTCATTTTTATTTATAAGGCTCAATAGTTGCTACACGTATCATTTTTGCATAATCGTATATATATAGATATATGATAGAGCATACTAACGTATATATAAATATAATTTCATGCAATAGTCATGGCGGAGCATACTACAAAGACAATATAAAGGTAATTGCATACAATAATAAGATATAACATACTACAAGAATAATAACATAAATAACAGAATATATATATAATATAAAATTATCATTCCTAAATATCCAAAGTAATATCAATAAAATATCATCCATAAGCTATAACTTACAAACAACCTTAATAAGAATATCAATGTCATCACATTATGATATTCTAAATAACATTATGCATCAATATTCTTCACACTTGTGGTTCCCTACATAGCTATTTTATTCATAACATAATCCCTAAATAACAATAATAAATAATATCATATATATTAAATATTACTTACCAGCTAGGCCCCTGAACATCAAAATGTTATCACAGTGATCAATACATTACCAGAAATATTCTGATTTTCCAACTTTTAATTGTTACCACTGTGCTTGACCGATCTGCTTTAATATCACTAATGCTTTTTGTCCTTCTCTCTTTCTCCACCGTGCCCCTCCTCTTCCCTATGTTCTTCTTTCCTTAACCTTAAAATGTCTTACTTCTTTTTATTACCCATCGTATCTCTCTAGAACTCCAGCGATTTAGTTCTCCTAAATTCGATGCCTTTTTCTGGTCTGGAATATATTCTTTTTTTTCATTCGATGCCCTCCAAAGAGATCTCCTCCTCATATAAATATATTCCCAGTTCTTTATTAAGGATGCATCCTATGGGAAAGACGCCTCCTTCCAAAGGACATGATTTTTGATTAACTAAACACCGTTTATTACTTACTTTAAGAATCTAAATCTGCCTTCCTTTTTCAAACGTTGCCTAAAGTCTTTAATAAACTCCTTCATGAGATAATCGTTGCTTTAGAAATAGTTTGTCTTTTCTTTATTTAGGCTGACATCGATTCAGGAACTTGCATTTATATGTTATAAGTTATAATTTATATTTGCTTATATTTTATGATTTATATTTATTAATCGCATTTTGTTTTCACAGTCCATAATAGTTAGCTTCAAGACTTCTGGATAAACTGTGTGCATATTTTTACATCAACGTTTCGGATCATACTCCATGATCCATCATCAGGATGAAAAGCAGAAAGAGAGAGAAGTGAAAGATGAGATATTTGTTTGTTATATTTTATTATTTCTGATTTCTTAGAGTAGTTTATCAAATTAGCAATATTTATAATTATAATTATTAATATTGGTATATGTTTGTATAATTATAATATTACCTTATGGTAATTATAATAATATGACTAATATTTCTTTTATATCTTTAATATGTATTTTGTGT
The DNA here is from genome assembly GCA_007258455.2 of Sequoia sempervirens. Lineage (NCBI taxonomy): Eukaryota > Viridiplantae > Streptophyta > Pinopsida > Cupressales > Cupressaceae > Sequoia > Sequoia sempervirens. Next base: position 96,488 of record VDFB02333580.1, read on the forward strand.
TTATAATAATTATAATTATCCAATAATGATAATTTAATTATAATATTATTCTACGTTTATATTTTATATTAATTTTATATACTTTAATATCTATTACATCGTAATAATATTTATGATGTTATTCATAAAATTCATAATTATAACATTGTTTTGGACAATTACAATTGTGTAATATCAAATGGTTAACTATTTTAATTATGCTTCTTAATATTTAAATGTCCGATTTCGGGGACATGACAATAAAGTCACTAAAATAAAATAAAATAATATTATATTATTTCTAGAAGCTTCTTGAAGATGGATTGAAAAAGTATAAAAGAAGATCAAGCCAAGCTTCTAATCATCCAAGAATTGACATTTGATTTTGAAGAACTTGTTTGGTGAAGGAGCCATCTAGGGTTTTTTCCATTTCCAGCCATTGGGAATGAAAAATCTCATTGGTTATGGAATTTTGAGGTTGTGAAATATCAGCGAAATTATTGCTAATTGAGTGGGCTTTATTTTAGAAGTCCAATTTGTGCTACATTGGAGGATATACAGATTTTTCATTAGAGCTTATTTTCAATCATTGGAGGGTTTCAATTTGCATATTCATACTCAGATTTGGTTCATATTGGCACATCATTGCATTCGAATTTTGTGAGCATTGGCTCAAACTCTTCATGGTTGCTTGGAGATCATTTTAGGAGCAAATTGGAGGTGTTTCCAGGTAGCTGTTATTTATTTCTGAAGTCTGATACACAGCAGTAAGGGCGCCATTGGCATGATAATTTTGCTTATATCTCATCATTGACACATCCTATGTTTCTGGGCATTGTTGCATTTTGATCCTTTGGTCCTACCGATCATTTCAAGTGCCAAGAAGTGGAGTTTTGTTGCTGCATTTATTTATATAAAATATTGCCAGGCAAGAACAAGGGCGACATATGTAGGAGCTCGATTTGACTCAAGGGGAGCTCATTTTTGGTTATTGTGTGGCTGCCATCTCTTCATCAGCACAGGCGCCTTTTGTGACCAGGTTCCTCATGATATTTACATTAATATATGAGCATTTAGAAACATTATAGTTGCAGCCATTGTACTCAAACTTAGGAGTTGCATTGTAGGCCAATAATCTTGGCAAAGACATCATATTCAGCTTGTACTCAGCATATGCTTCATATTAATATAAGGAAGGAGTTGCATATCATTATTTGTCTTTAAATACTTGGCTGTAGTATTCATTTCTGTATGCAAGACAACTGTTTGTCTAAATGTCACCAACTGAAAGTCAACATTTACATTATGGGAATTTCATAGCAAGTGTGCGATTAAATACCATATGTTGTAGATGTACACCTCAATCATTAGGATGCATGATAAATGTTTGACATAATTCCTTATTGTTGTAGATGCACATTAGTTTGCATGCTAAGTGTTTGACAAAATGTCAATTGGCTGTAGGTGCACATTTTCCATGTAGAGATCATATATATGCATTCAAAAAGACAAAAAGAATTGCATTTTCATTTTAGCTCTTTGCCTAGACATCTTAGTGATCATTTGAAAGCATTTAAATCACATTTGACATCATTTCATGCAAGCATAATCAGACTGAAATACAGAACCAACAAGTTAAGAGGTTGTATGCAAAGTGTTTGACGATATTCCTTGAGCCTCTAATCAGCATTTTGAGGTCAAAATTGTAAGGGGATATTACACTTGACTCGGAGTGGTACTAAGATGGGTGACCTTATAGGAAGTTTGGATACTTCACCTTTGTGACCATCACATAGATGCAATGAGTGTTAAGTGGACCATTTGAGGTCATGAGAGATGGGTTCTTGTGAACCATTATTCATGAAAAATGGGATAATGAAGATTGAATCAAAAACACATAGTTGAACCCATATAAATCATTGCATATATTATGGAAATTTGTTCCTCATGGGAGATTCTTCAACCTTGGTCCTCTAGTAATTGAATTGTTGATTGTGAGAGAACATTTTTCTTAGACCTTCTATTGAGTCAGAGTAGTACTAGAATGGGTGAGTCAAAGTAGTACTAGAAGTTAAGAAGCTTCTTTCTGCTCGCATTATCTTTCCAGTGAGGCACTCCACGTGGGTCGCCAATCTAGTTCCAGTCAGAAAGAAGAATGGAGAGATAAGGTTGTGTGGATTTTCACAATTTGAATAGGGCTTCCGAGAAAGATAATTACCCTTTGCCTTCGTTAGATGAAGTGTTACAGATTGTGAATGGTTCCTAGATGATGTCCTTCTTGGACAGCTATTCAGGCTATAATTAGGTAATGGTAGAGCAAGCAAATAGATTGAAGACAACTTTCACCACAAAATGGGGAACCTTCACATACAGGAGGATGCCTTTTGGCTTGATCAATGCAAGAGCCACTTTCCAGCGGGCTATGGATATCGCCTTCCGAGATTTGGTAGGGAAATGCATAATTATATACATGGATGATCTAACCATGTTTTCGAAGAGAAGAGGAGATCATGTAGAAGACTTGAGAAAGATTTTGTAGAGATGCAGAAGATTCAGTGTATCTCTCAATCCTAAGATTTGGTGTCATTGAAGGGAAGTTGTTGGGTCATGTCATCTCAGAGAAGGGTATCTCAATTGATCCAGAATGTATCGAGGCCATTTCAAAGATCGGTTTTCCAGGTAGTCGGTTTTCCAGGTAGCCAAAAGGAGTTAAGATCATTCTTTGGCACAATTAATTTTGTCAAAAAATTCATAACTGGATTTGCTGAAATAGTGAGGCCTCTGAATGAGATGCTAAAGAAACATGCGAAAGTTGAATGGACTCCTCAAACTAGGAATGCCTTTGATGAGATCAAACAAGCAATAGTGGATGCTCCAGTACTTGTCAGCCCAAATTACACTAAGCCTTTCTATTTGTATTCATTTGCCTCAGAACACACGTGTGCGGCAGTACTAACACAAAGAACAGAAGAAAAGGATGAGCACCCAATTGCTTTTATAAGTGCACCTTTAAAGGAGGCAGAACTAAGGTATCCCAATATTGAAAAGCAAGCTTATGCTTTGGTGAAGGAAGTTAAGAAGTCTAGACACTATATATTGAGAAGCAAGGTCTATGCCATTGTTCCTGATGCCACTGTGAAAACTTTGTTGATGCAAAATGAGTTAGGAGAAAGAAGAGGCAAGTGGGTCGCCACTTTGCAAGAATATGATATAGAGATACAACCTATGAAATTGGTCCAAGGACAGGCTTTGGCTCAGACGATTGCAATAATTGGTCCAAAACTAGTACAACAAACGTATGTATTGGAAGAGGTGTCTCTAGGGGAGTGGTACGATGACACAGTTTACTACTTGCTTAATCAAAAATTCCCTCATCACTTGAATCCAGTCCAACGGAGAGCCTTGAGAACGAGAAGTCAGAGGTTCATGCTCCAAGGGTCAGTTTTATACAGGAAGAACCGTGAAGGAATTTATCTAAGATGTGTAGGAAAGGAAGAAGCTAAACAGTTGATGATATTTTCATGAGAAGTTCGGGACTGGCCACGGAGGTAGTTTAGCCACGACTCATCAAATTTTAAGGGCTGGGTATTTTTGGCCCACGCTTTTCAAGGATGCATATGAACATGTGAAGGATTGTCACGTTTTCCAAATAGCTGCGGACAGAAAAAAACATCCAGCTATGCCTTTATAGCCAATAATTGAGGTTAGGCCTTTTGCAAAATGGGGATTAGATTTCATTGGAATGATCAATCCACCTTCTTCGGTTCAGCACAGATACATCTTAACAACAACAGATTACTGCACCAAGTGGACAAAAGCTCAAGCTCTGAAGCAATGCACGACAGATGTGGTGATCAAGTTCCTTGAAGAAAATATTGTCACAAGATTTGGATGCCCCCATGCCCTAGTGTGCAACAACGGTCCAGCTTTCTCATCTTTGAAGTTTTCCAACTGGGCATTTGAAATGGGATCACATTAAAATTTTCTTCCAACTATTATCCACAGGGGAATGGACTGGCAGAGTCCACAACTAAGAATTTGTTAAACGCCATTAAGAAGTTGCTTGATAAGAATCCTAAAGATTGGCACACGCAGCTAAGGTTTGCTCTATGGGCAGACAGGATTAGAACAAAGAGTTCATTGGGAACATCCCCATATCACTTGGTCTATGGACAGGATCCTGTTTTTCCAGTTCAGCTAAGAATCCCAACTCTCCAGTTCATTAAGGAGTATCTCGAAGGGGAAGATCAAATTCAAACAAGATTGTCTCAACTGATGCATTTAGAGGAGAAAAGAGATGAAGCATTGGAAAATCTAGCAAAGCATCAGGGACTTGTGAAAAGATGGTTTGATAAACAAGTGAGGGTCAAGTCTTTCCGGATTTCTGACTTGGTCTTATACTGGGACAAGGCCCACGAAAAGAAGGGAGATCACGACAAGTTCAAAAAATTGTGGCTAGGCCCGTATCAAATTGCTGAAATCCTCGGAGATAATGCATTCAAGATACAAACACTGACAGGAGAGGACATCCCATTGCCAATCAATGGGCAATTCCTCAAGCATTATTTTCAGTCTTAGGTTCTCTCTGGAGCCTACTTTGTAACATAGTTAGATTAGGTTTTCTTTCTCATTTGCTTTTTCTTGGTTTCGGTTTGTTCCGTTTTTGGTTTTGGTTTGTTTCCCTTTGGGTTTTTCGTTTGGCGTTTTCTTCCCTTGAGTTGTTCGCTCAAGTGGTTTTTGGGTCTGGAATGGGCAAAGATTTTAGGGTTTCCCGTTGCGAAGGGCGTGATGATGGTTTTATTTCCACAACTTGGTTTCTTTCCATTAGACTTTGTGCAAATTTTGAAAACCAGGGTTGTTTTCCTCTTGTCATCATCCAAATTAGGATTAAGCTCGTCTCGGGAGGTTAACCCGTTATTGTGTCTTAAGTTCACATGAGTCTAAAGATCTTAAATACCCTACGTATCTCCACTCTGAGTCATTTTGGTTTCTTGGGAAAAGTTATGGCAAGTGAGAATCTTACATCTTGCTTCAGCGCCACTACAATTCTCAAACCCATTGGAGGCTTCATTGCCTGCCATCCAATTGAGGAATTGACGAAGAATCAAAAGGAAAAGAAATATCTGAGAAAAAGAAAAGAAGAAAGAAAAGAAGAAAAATGAAAGAAATATTATGCTTTGAGATATTGGTTTTGGGAATATGCGAGTAACTCTACCGAGGCTATGGACGCCTGGCTGGCAGTGGAGCAATATTCGTGAGAATTGTAGCGACAACCTTGTCGGGGCTATGGACACCTGACCGACAGCAAGGCAATGTCCAAGATACTTTTGAAGTTAAGATATTTATATAATTTATCGTGGCCGATTCCAGAAGTCAGGATGGTTTAGAGATGGAACGAATATGCACACACTCATAGGGTCTTGGATGAAAGTGTTCTGATCCAATATCGGATTCTTCTCCCCTTTTTGAGTGAGTATCCTTTCAGTATGATGGTTTGAGGAAGATTAATCAAGGTTCGATTCTTAAAGTGTTTTTCAACACTTTCCTGTGGAGTCACCAGATGTTGTGACCTTTTCACACATCACCCCATTCAAAATGGGGACCCCCTAATTTTTGCTCCGTTCCTCGTCTTTTGGCTTTGGTTTCCTCTCTCTCTCTCTCTCTCTCTCGCTCTTTCTGCTATCTACCTTTCCGGGGATGTGCCCATCCTTGAGCTTAAACTTGAAATTTTGGCTAAGTTTGAGAATTAGGGTTTTGAATCTTCCAGCCAATTTGAAGTCAAATGGAGTGAGTGAATTGAAATTTGAGCTTGGCACTGCAGCCAGTAAGCTTCCAACAAGTTCCCAACAAAATTTCATTGAATTCTGACAACTTACTATTTTTAGTAAGTGCCTAATTTGGGACATTTTCTCAGCACTTTTGAAGTTTTATCCATCACACTGCATCTAAGACACGTCAAACTGCTCGTCTCCAAAATTTGAGCCAGATCTGACAACTTTCTATTTTTAGCAAGTATCACCTTTAGAAGTAGATTTTAGGGTTTACATGCGAAGTTTTTCAATGCATGTCTGGAGAATATTTCTGGGTTTTCTGAGACCTACGCGATGGTATAACATGCAAGATGAGATGATAACTTTCAGCACTCAGCCTTCAGAGGCTATTTAGGGTTTGCATGTTGGAATTTTCTACGCATGTCTAGATATTCTTTGTGGGTTTTTCGAAAGCTTCGTAGTGGTGTAACATGCAAACCAGGATCATGACCTTTTTCGAGAGCTGTCTTCAAAGGCTATTTTTAGGGTTTGCATGCAAGACTTTTCAACACATGTCAGGTTATTCTTTATGGTTTTTTCGAGAGCTTCACAGTGATGTGACATGCAAGCAGAGTTGGTCACTTTTTCAGAGACTTACTATTTTTAGCAGGACCATTCCGACAGCTACCCAACACTTCAGTCTCATGAACAGGGCGACATGCAATAGAAACAGTGTCAAATGGAGATCATCTGAGCAACATGCAAGTCAGATTAGGGTTTCCAGCTTCGAGACCTTAAATGAGGGGTCAGACGCCAAAATCTCTGAAAATCAGTGTATCCCACTACGATCAGTATCTTTCAAGCTATCCACTGGTGAAATTTGAAGGCAATCTGAGCACTTACTATTTATAGTAAGGCACTCCAGAAACAGGCTATAAATAGCAAGTCAACAAGCGCCAATGTGAACAGGCCAATCATCCCATGAGGATCACACCAGTCAGATTTCAAGTTGAACGTAGTTGCAGAAGTCCTGAAATCAAGCAGTTACTATAAATAGTAAATCACCTCCATAAACATGCTATAAATATCAAGTCAGCACAAGATGGCAGTATGAACAACTTAACTAGGTCATGAGGATCCTGTGGCACGAATTCCAAATCAATCCAAGCTTCAGGGGTATGAAAATCAGAGGGCTTACTAAATATAATAAATAAGAGCGAGCAAGCCAGAAAAATGTCTAAGTCTGAAACTTCCTTCACCCCCTGTGAAATGTGCCCAAGATGAGACTGGTAGAAGGATGGAAAAAGTTTCATATGTTGAAATTTTTGCTCACCCCCTCAAATGCGCCCTCAAGGAGAAAAAGCCATGAAAATTTGTCGAAGGCATGAGATATTCCTGCTCAGCCCCCTAAATGCACCCTCAAGGAGAAGCTATGAAGAAAATTTGTCTAAGTATTGTAAATTTCCTTCACCACCCCCTAAGTGCGCCCTCATCTAGTCAAGGTGAAGAAATGTGCTAAGGCGTTGCTAATTCCTGCTCCCTACCTCAAATGCGCCCAAGGAAAGAAGTGATGGTGATAAAGTTACTAAGGCGTGGTTAATTCCTCCTTGACCCTCAAAATGCGCCCATCTCAAGAGGCATCAAGGAAAAGTAACTAAGGCGTTAGGATATTCCCCCTCAACATGCCAAATGCACCCAACTTGCTAGATGGGTGAGAAAGTTTCAAGTGTGAAATCCTCCTTGACCCTCAAAATGTGCCCATGTTAGAGGTGAAGTCAAGACAAGTTCTAAGCGTTGGAAATTCCTCCTTGGGTCCCAAATGCGCCTAGCTTGCTAGACCATTGGGGACGGATGAGAATAAATTTCTAAGTCATTGTTAATTCCTGCAGAGGGTCCCAAATGTGCCCATGATGGAAATCTCTTTGGAAAAGTTTCAAAGTAATGTTAAATTCCTCCTCAACATGCAAAATGCGCCCACATTGGAGGTGGCTCTAGGAAATATGTTGAGTATTGTTGAAATTCCTCCTTGATGCATCAAATGCGCCCATATTGAAGTTGGCCTAGAGAAGGATAAAACAAGTTTAAATTCCTCCTACCCAAGCAAAATGCGCCCAAACTGGAAGAAAATTTATCTAAGGTGTTCAAAATTGCTCCTGGACTAGCTAAATGCGCCCATGTTCGTGAAGATGATAAAAAATTTCCAAGGTACAAAAGTCTCTCCTCTCCTAGAGGAAAATACGCCCAAGCTTGAGAGAGGTGATGAAATTCACTAAGGCATGGATAAATTGGCAGTAGATACATCAAAATGCACCAATTCCATGAGGTTGATGAAAAATTGTCAAGGCAAAGCAAGGAAAATACGCCCAGAGATGAAGAATGAAGATAAATTTGATGGCAAAATATTTTTCTAAGGTATAAAGTTCAAAAATTAAATGAACCCCTTCATTTGTAGACCCATGAGTTTGATGCTTTCTAGAGGGAATTTTCTTCTAGGTACTGGACATCTTCGACAAGGAGTTGATTTTAAAATTTTCCACACCTCGCCAAGAATTTTGAGATGAATATTTTTGATGAGCACCTGAATAATAAGATTTCCTAAGTAAAAATTCAAAATTTTATAAGGCAAGGAATAAAAGGTGTTGTTAGAAATAAAATGCCTTGAATGGTGAATTTGAGATTGAATGCCTAGATGAATTTGATTAAATTTTTTGTGAGAATAATCTTCTCAAGTCAGAGATCAATGAAATCAAAGTGTCAATGCCTCAGCTGGTGGAATGAATTTCTCAAGGGGGATCCATTGAATTTAATATTTCCAAATGATGATTTAAAAGTGCCAATGAAATACGCCTAGTGGAGATGAATCTTCTTGAAATTCTAGGTCAAAATATTCCAGACACCAGATGCCAAGTGTTGCAGCTGCCAGAGGAAGGAAATTTGAATTCTTGCCAAAATTGGCTTCTTCTAGAAATCGACTTGGCTATAAGAATTGAGATGATTTTCATTTTCTTTATCAGTTGTTGAAGTGCAAGCTAAAACATGGTGAAGAATTTTGACTTGAAGTAAAAGAGGATTGCAGTGTGAGAAAAATTGAATGTGTTGAAGCTGAAGTTGGCTCTAAGTGTGAAATAAATTTGGAGTTGAGGAGTTGTTGAAGCTAAGTTGGCTGATTTTTCTTCTAAGTGCTGAAGTTTTATTGCTGCAAGTGAATTTTCTAAGTGCTGGAAGTTCGAAGTTGCGGCAAGAGGAGTTGAGGTTTGAAGTTGAAATTTAGTGGTGCAGCTTCTCATTTCGAAAATCTGCTGGCAGCCCTGATGTGATTTTATTTTCTAAGTTTTGCTGATGACTATCTTTTGTTTTTGCAAAATGGCTGAAGTAAGAGCAACTGGCAGGGAAAATAATGCTAAATCCAGCAAGGCAAATGCATCCAGGCAAGTTGTGATCAAGAAGCTGAGCAAGTCTTTCCTGTCGGAGTCAAAGTTTGCTTCAAAGTTGGGAAAGTTGGCTGACACAAACTTGGGCTCTTTCAATATGGAGGCTTTCAAATGTCGAATGATGGGAATTGGAGGCCATCGTCCTTCAATCACTTCTCACAATATTGTTAGAAGTGGACTTTATGCAGCTGTTCATTTTCCACCAGCCATTCAGTGTCTAAAATTAATCATGGAGTGTGCTAACTGCTACAACCCAAACCGAAGGACTATCACTTCACTGGATGGCAAGTTGTTCACCAACCTCACACCTGCAGCTATTGGCGAAGCATTTGGAATTCCTTCACATGAGAAGATGATCTACAAAACGAGAGAATGTGTTGAGCAAATGTATGCTTCTACATTCGACAGATGTGCTGATATGATAAACTCTCGTTGGATGAACAAGCCCAAGCCCAAACACACGAAGTTGCCAAAACAGATAATCTCAGATGATTTGAAGTAGGAATACTGTGATTTGATCATGATGCTCAGCAGAGTTGGAGGATGCCCCTAGGCATTCATCTTTGAACCTTGGATGTTTTATTACATCAATCTTGTGCTGGAAGGCAAGGAGTTTATTAATTGGGCGGTGATGATAAGTGATAATTTGCACGAACAGCTCTGGAGTTTGAGGAGAACTAAAAACATTCTATATGGGATCATACATCATTTACATGTTGGCTCATATGATGAAGTACAGAGGAATATCATACAAGGAGCCTATTGGGTGTGGCTCTCAGCAGTTTAAGATTCATGAGGCATGTCCGCAACTACACTTGACAAGCACATCTCATTACAAGAGAGTCAATGACGCCTTCACCATGCACATAATGAGATCACTTCAACAAAGAACTCATCATAGGATCTCAAAGGAAGCTCAGGAGTTGATAGAAAGGTACGGATGTTGGTTCATCCAATTTCCAAAATTTACTTACATTAGGCTGCAAGGGTTTTCTTTATATCCATATAGATTGCCTAAATACCCTACAAACAGGATCTTAATGTTAGAAATATCTAGCCAACTCATTGCCTATGATAAAATTCAGAAGATAAAGAAAGGAGGACTTGGTTTCCTGATCATCATGGGGAATTCAGATGAAGTGTGTCCTTCACTACAGGCAGCTAAGGAAGCTGAAAATGAGCTTCAGTTTTTCCACCTTTCTTACCACACCAACCGACAGTATTATGATCCTCACAGGAATATCAAATGGATACTATCAGAAGAGTTCAGGCATAAGGCAAATATTGAAGATTACTAGGCTGGTGTGTTAGATGACGTTGAAGTAAGAAGAAGGATGTTTTCAAGACTACCTTTGAGCATGATTAGGGAGTGCGAGATTATCCCAGTGCCGGACCAGGTAGACGAGGACATGAATGTTCTTCATTCAAATTATGAGGCAGTGAGGGATACATCGCTCCCACTTCTAGATTGTTCAGAGCCAGAGATTGCAGATTTGGATACACTCTGCATACCAATCCTGACATTCACTAGAGGATGGGTTGAAAAGCATGTGAATAGGCTTAAAAGTAGGTCAATTCCTCTTACTTATAATTTGATGGGGGATCATAGGACGCCAACTGCCACAAAGAAGAAACAGGTTGCTCGAGCTCCAAAGTCACGAAGGAAAGAGCCAGTTCAGCCAAAGCCTCCAAGAATTGAGATAGCATCACCTACGCCATTAGAGACGCTTTCTCCAAGTATACAAGAAGTTTCATTGTTTGTTGATCAGAGAAATATATTGAATAAGGAACAGGAATTACATGAGGAAAATCAACCACCACGAAGAGAGTTTGTTGGCCAGAGTGTCAACGCACCCATTAGAGATAACCGGCAGGAAGAAGATGAAGAAATGGCTATAGATGCACACTTCCAGCATGAGCTTGAGGCAGCATTAGAGGATGATACAGTTATTGGACAAGAGGCCCAAGTTTCAGGAGACACTCAGCCCATAGGAGCAAATGAGCTTCGTCAAGATGAAGTTAGAGAAGAGGTTCATGAAGAAGAGGCAAGGGATGAGCAGCCATTTGTTATTTCTGACATACAGCAGGTAGTACCAGATTGGCTCAGAGACAGGATGAGGAGGAGCCCCAGTGAAGAGGCTGATCCAGCAGTTGAGATGGAGGAATTCCTGAGTAGGATCAGCATGCCTCCGACAAAGAAGAGAGCTAGAAAGTTTTTGAAGATTTCAATAGATGAGGATGGCTCTCGCACCCTTCACGTGGTTGTGCCAAGAGTTGAGTGTGATCGAGATGAGGCTATTCCAGAAAATTATGTGATCACCACCATGGAGTTAGGTTGCCCCACAGGAGCACAAATAATTGAGGAGTGTGATAACTCCTACTAGGCGCTCAAGGATAGATAGCTCCGGACTGAAGGCAAATAAATTAAGGAGCAGAAGACTTTGATAGGATACATACAACACTTGTCTCCTCCTTATGGATAGGAGAATCCGGCGATAGAGCTTCCAGCCAAGTTTCCTGGAGAATCAGTTAGCGGCTTGGAAGATTTGAGGAAGATGGCACAAGAGGTAGATAAGTGGGTTGTTGGCGTTCGTGCTGAAACAAAAAAGTTTATGGAGGATCTTGCTCATGCTTACCAGCAGGCTTCCAGCATTATGGCACGAATGGATGTAGTTGATCAGGCTTGGGGCGATGCTCATATCTATCAGACTAAGGTTATTTAGCGTTTGGAGGCTTCGATGCATACTCCCTTACATATGTTGATTGAGGGATGTGTGATACAAGAGGGTGACAAGTATGATTTTGTCAGCTGGTACTCTTCAATTGTCACAGGCCGAGGATTCTTTGATGCAACACAAGCAAATTCAGCCAGATCAGAAAAGCCATGACAAACATTCTTGATGGAGTCCTGAACACTTTAGAGGCTATATTTGCTAGGAGGATATTCACCCGATGCTCGAGCCGTCTGAAGCTAATGAATAAGGAAGTGATTCTGCAAGAAATCAATCCATACTACTAAAAATAGCAGGGGTCCCACGCTGAGTGCTGAATACTGCTAAAAATAGCAACTCAGGCTAGAAGTGTCTGAATGAGCCCGAACGAAAGCCAACTGATCACAAACTGACAACTGAAGCTGATCCAAGCTCCATCAAGAACCTCTATCCAATCTATCAGCCTACGAGGGTCGCATAATAGGCTAATCCTGTGCTCGGAAAGATGTCAACTAGAAGGGGACATGACACCTTCCTGTATGATGACCTTCTAGACGATTGATAGTGGGCATTGACTTCCTTTACTATTTTGGGAGTGAGTGGGAATCTTCTGGTTCATCTATTGTACCACTCCTCATTCTAGTAGTTTTTAGGGTTAGGGCTGATGTGGCTTGATTTGAGCCCTCCATTTGATTGTAATATGATCCATCCATTGGACTGGGCCATCTATAAAAGGGGCATCCCCCCTCATTTGTAACTCATTAGATTAGACACTAGATCAATAGAGAGTAGACATTTTGTTAGAGCAAAGAGATAGCTTAGCATAGTTTGTTAGCATAGCATAGTTTGGAGGAGAAGGAAAGTTTTCCCTTGAGAACTTTGTAAGAAGTTGTTGTGAGAACTATCATAATAAAGAGAGCTTTCATTGATGGTGAATTTGTCTTTTGTTATGAGCAGCTAGCAAGATTTCTTCGTCCTTCTACTTCAGTAGTAGCTTAAATTAAAGTACTTTTCGTTTTCATGCAAATAGATGTTAATTTTGGATTGTGGTGTTTGATCAAGGCAGATTCGTTTTAATCCATACCACTAGCAGCTTGCTAACGGCAAGTTTGCCTTGTGTGGTCAACTGGAACACTTTATAAGCTTAACTTCGGTTATGATTCACATCTTGGCATGCGTCGTCTTGATAGTGTCTTTATGCTGAATTGTAACTTGAACATTCATTGCTACTCCCTTGAAGATTGCACCGGCTTTGTAGAGGCTGTCCAACACGAGGCAAAGCAAAGTCTAGTTGAAGTTTGTTGAGATTGATCCCATGTCCTGCTTTAGTATAGAATTTAGATCTTCTAAAAACCCTGCGCTCATTTCAATTCAGTACATTTCTGGTTAGTATAGGAAACATGTACCTTATTGTTGAATCATCTGCAACGCACGAAAATCCCACCTTCATCATTAATCTGCTGTCAGCTGCTACATCTGAACAATTGTGTAAGTCCCCTCGTGAAAACAACAAATCACAATGAACCAATTGAGGGTATTCCATTGCATTTTAGGAACCTTGGAGTTGAACGTACGATCTCTCTCGCAATCTTAGCGTACGAAATACTTTGGTCAAGAGAGAATGGAGTAGCCTATGGATACTTTATTCTGCTGATTAGTGCGGTCACAAAAATCACATCAACACTGATCACTTGCCACTTCCATTCTGGTATGTCATGAGGTGTATAATAGACCCGTTGGGTGATGATGTTCAGCTTTCACCCTTTGACATTCAAGACAAGTAGCCACAAAACTAGTGGCATCTCCTTTCATTCCTTTCCAGAAATATAAGGGTTTCACATCCGCCATCATTTTTGTCATTGCAGGATGACCAAAATATGGTGCTTCGTGAACTTCCTTCCACACAAGATTCCTTAACTCCTTGCCATCAAGTACATACATTTTTCCTTTGTACCTTAGCAATCCACTAGGTTCAAACTGAAAACCTGCATATCCATTGGGTGATGATGTTCAGCTTTCACCCTTTGACATTCAAGACAAGTAGCCACAAAACTAGCGGCATCTCCTTTCATTCCTTTCTAGAAATATAAGGGTTTCACATCCGCCATCATTTTTGTCATTCCAGGATGACTAGAATATGGTGCTTTGTGAACTTCCTTCCACACAAGATTCCTTAACTCCTTGCCATCAAGTACATACATTCTACCTTTGTACCTTAGCAATCCACTAGGTTCAAATTGAAAACCTGTATATCTAGAATCTTGTGGATTTTCTTTCAGTGCTTGCTTTACTTGCAAGTAGTACTCATCATCTTTGCACTTTTGGAGTGCTTTCTATTTAAAATCGGTATGAATTGCTACTATCGAAGCAATATGGTGTCTCCAACTTAGTGCATCAGTAACCCGATTTTCTTTTCCCTTGAAATAACTGATATTAAAGTCATAATCAGCTATCAACTCCAACCATCTTCTTTGTCTGGCGTTCAGATTTGGCTGAGTAAACAGATACTTCAATCCATTATGGTCAGTTTTTAGCTCAAAGGGCTTTCCCAACAAATAATGTCTCCACATTTGCAAAGCATGAACTACAGCTGCCAACTCTAAATCATGTGAAGCATAATTCATTTCATATGGCTTAAGCTTTCTAGACTCATATGCAATCACTTTTCCATCTTGCATTAATACACCACCTAATCCTTCTCCACATGCATCAGTAATAACCATGAAATTTCCTTCAGGATTAGGTACTTTAAGGATAGGTGTGGTAGTTAACTTCTCTTTGAGTAGGTCAAATGCTTTTTAACACTTCTCATTCCATTCAAACCTTTTTCCTTTCTTCTGCAAAGAGGTTATAGGAAAAGAAATCTTAGAGAAATTTGCCACAAATTTTCTGTAGTATCTCGTCAATCCCATAAAACTTCTCACTTCTGACACGTTTTTCGGTATAGGCCACTAAACAACTGCCTTAATCTTTGTTGGATCTACTACAATTCCTTCTGCTGAGATAACATGACCCAGATAATGTACTTTCTTCTGGAAGAACGTACATTTAGATAGTTTTCCATATAGTTTATGCTCTCTTAACCATTGTAAAACCAACTCAAGATGTTTGAAATGTTCTTCTTCATTTCTAGATTATATCAAAATTTTGTCTAGAAATACCAAAACAAACTCATCCAGATAATCTCTGAACACACTATTCATAAGATTCATGAACCCTATTGGTGCATTTGTTAAACCAAATGGTAAAATAGTAAATTCATAGTGTCCATACTATGTTCTAAAAGCAGTTTTAAAGATATCTTCATCCTTAACTCTTAGCTGATGATATCTAGATCTCAAATCTATCATTGAAAACACAACTGCTCCTTTCATCTGATCAAAAAGATCATCAATGCGGGGTAGTGGATACCTATTTTTAACCGTAGCTTTGTCAAGCATACGATAATCAAAGCATAGTCTTAACATTCCATCCTTCTTGAAAAATATCACAGGTGCTCCCCATGGTGAAACACTTGGTCTTATTAGTCCTTTTGACAATAATTCATCCAATTGTGCTTTCAGCTCCATGAGTTATGTACAAGTCATTCTGGAGGGTACTTTGGATATAGGTTAAGATCCGAGAACTAGATCAATAGAAAAGTCAAACACTCTCTTTCGCGGTAAGCCAGGTAATTCATCAGGAAATACATCTAAAAAATTCCTTAAAATGGGATACTTTTCCATATCAGTTTTCCCACTTTCCTTAATTTCCCCTTCTTCTAACTCTTGTTGACTTTGACAATCAAAATTTTCACTATCACACTCAAGATCTTCGATCTTTACAGCAAAGAGTTTACACCCTTTCTTCTTAGCTTTCAAAAGTTGCATTTTTGTAATCTGTCAGACTTTACCTCTCTAGGTGTTCCTTGAATTTTGACTTGGTTACCATAGTCGTCTAGACATTCAATAGTATTTGCATTACAATACACTATGGCTCTGTCTCCATAACCAATTCATTCCTAGGATAACATCATATGATCTTAGAGGGGCAACATAAAGGTTGACTTCGGTTACAAAACTAGGTAGCTCTATCCTAGCCTCGAACAGACATCGGTCCACCTTTGCTCTTGTGTTGTTTGCATATTCAACAGTCCATGACATTGCCATGTGTCCTACCTTTCTAGTTAATTGATTTGCTGTTTTAGGTGAAATAAAATTTTCAGTAGCACCTGTATCAATTAAAACAGAAATAGGCAAGCCAAACAAAGTACCTGGTGTCTCAATTGGCATCACTTGATAATCAGCTTGACGATCATCTATACCAACGTGTATCCTCTGCTGAAACATAGCTTGTTGACTAGGTAGTGATTTTCCATAAGGTTGAGATCCAGAAGTTTTGTTGGGACATTCTCTTGTATAATGATCCCCTTTACATATGTAACAACCCGTAAACAGTCCTCTTTTCCTAGCGACTTCTCCAGATTTACTGGTACTTTCACTAGCTCTGCTAGTGTTACCAAAATTTGGATTACTCTTCTTGCAATCTCTTCTGAATTCTTTTCCATTGTAGCGAGATCTCTTTCCTTTTAGCTTGATAGCACTCTAAACAGGTTCCTCCTTCTTAGGAGCTGTCTTATTGGGAACTTCAGCATCTTTCTTGTGTTCCTTTCCTGTCGCATGGAATCCATCTTCAACTTTTTTTCTTGTTTGATAGCCTTCTCATATACAAGGTCCATGGTGGTTGGACCATGCATATCCACTTCACCACCAATTTTACTATTAAGTCCCAAAATGAATTTCCTAATTCGGAAACATTCATCTTTGTGATATATTGGAAAATAGCGAAGAAGTCGAGTAAACTTCTCCCAGTATTCATGCACTGTCATGTTTCCTTGCTTTAATTCTTCAAAGTCTGTTAACTTTTGATCATAGAAAAGTTGTGGTAACCACCTTTTGTGGAATATTTCCACAAACTCATTCCAAGTTAGCTTCCACGAACTTATATCAAACTCGAGCTTTTTGTTCATCCAACAGTTAGAGGTTTCACCTGCTAACTGGTATGCACCCCACACTGCCTTAGTTACTTCATCATAATTTCTTATTTCAAAGTACTTTTCCATTTGTACTAGCTAGACTTCAGCTTCATAACCTCCAACAATTCCATCAAATTTTGGTGGGAATATTTTCTTCATATCCCTCGACAATTCAGTGGATACAATTTTCTTTTTCTTCTCTATGGATGGTGTGGGTGATTTCTCTTTCTCATGGTTTTGGTTTACACCTTCCCCATGTGATGAACTTTCTCCTTCTATGTTGGTAACAGGTATTTCAATTTCAGGTCCATCCATAGCTTTCGCTTTTTCTAGATTGGTTAACCTTGCTAAAATCTGATCTAGCTTTTCTTCCATTCCAGTTGCTTCTTGCTCACCATCTCGACTAGTTCCAGGAATATTTCGTGTTCTTTCATACGTCCTCACCATGATTATATAATTTGTTTAACCTAAATGTTCTATTCATGTTAATTTTGCTATCAATTAACTACTATGTAGAGTATATTTACAAAGATAACACATTCATATGAACACAAAATTTCACAATAGATCATATATATATATATATATATTTATTTATTTTGGTAAATACATAGTTTAATTCATAATATGGGGATTCAATATCCTATCGATTACATTGATTGACTATTCAAATAGTCAAGGGGAGAGTATCCTTCTGATTCACTCTCAGATACATAACTTAAGGGAGTGTAACCTACAGACTGAGAAAATTTTTGTTCTCTTTCATTTTCTTCATCTCTCATCTGTTCATATCTATTCCAAAAAGGGTAATATCCTTCAGAGTTATTGTCCAATACAAAATTGCATGAAGCAATGTCAATATGGTGTTCATCAACAATTTTGTCTACATTTTTCGCAGGCATTTGTTCATGAGACCATTTCTCCATAGGTGGTGTCCTTGGTGTACAACCTTCAGACTCCTTACTCGAAGAAATTGTTATCACTTCAGCTAATGGTTGAACCCTAGGATCCCTAAAGATAAATGCAAGGCTTGAACTTTCTTCCGATGGCATGTCCCTGGAAAGTGGTAATGATTTTGACTTTTCAGGTGAGATAGCTGGAAGGTAATTGTACATTGCCTCCATTCTCATCTTTCTCTTCTCAATGCTGATTTCGAGAAAGTGCATGGCTAAAGGTTTTAGTATCACTCAACCAGATAACATTATCATAGTTGGTTCCTTCAATGGTTCTAACAATAGCTTCCTTTTACTTCTTGGCCTTCAGGTAACGTTCATTTCCAATTACAGACTTTCGAGCTGTCAATCTGATACGCACCATCCTGACACAAGAATTTTTCACAACATTAGATAATATTGGAAAGGAAAATTAATGAGCTCATAGGTTCCAGAGTTAAACCTGGTAGCTTTGATACCAAATGTAACGACCTAACCCTTGCGTGAAATAAAAATTTCTTAATTTTACATTAGATAAATAAAGATAACGAGTAAATAGCCATTGTAACAAGAAAATTATTTTCTTTTAATGGAAAGTACTTCAACATAATACAATTCATTGCCTTTCATTACAATAAATAACTTTTTCTTTTCAAGTAAACATCAGAGTAAGAATACATACAACTACAAGCATAACTCATTGACCTTTTGAACAAATAGTAGTAAGAAGGTATAGGAGTTCCGCCTTTCAAATCTTGGTTCATCAGTAGCCTGCTGTGGAGGAGAAACATCACTCAGGTGCTTTTCCGCCAACCACGGACTTATAATGCTGTCCTCGCACATCTATTATTCAATACATGGCCCTCTCTTTGTCGAAGGGATTGGTTGAGTAACCGATACCGTTAACCAACTGAGCATAGTGGTGTGTCCTACATAACTAGATCCTGTGCACAATGGCATCCCTCGATCTAGAATGTAATATGCGATCACGGTGAAATAACAGTGTAATCATCACCCAATCTAAGAGGATGTAGGTACATTACACTACTTTGGCCAAAGTGTTCTAATTCAGTAAACGACTGAGTGATTCATCTATCACATACACTACTCAGGGTCGATTTGACTTAGGGCTATCTTACACTATGCATAGGTTTTTGTCCTCCTCTGGATAAACATCCATCCCAGACTAACCTACAACATACTATCTACTAGAAATGAAACAGTTAACAAGTAACTCACACAATCCCTCATAATCAAGAAATCTTTATCCTAGGAGTACTCAAGCTTTTCCAAGTTAACCTAATAACTTAAGCTGATAGACCTTACTTGACCTCTGCCTTCATTTTGATCCTAGTAAATAGTAACTAATACCAACGTATTCTCCTTATATGGAGATCATATAGATTATGCAATTTCACACAATATGCATCTTTAACCTTCATACAATTCACTTCCTAAGTACAATCAGGTATGCAATTCATATAATAACTCATTTTCTCTACAACCTAGAAATGTAGTTAATGAAATGACTTTCTACCTATGCACGTATAGTAAACATAAGGGACCATGATATTTTAACTATCAAAAACAGAATTGATAGTAGAAGAATGTCCAATGCCTGATATTACACTTTCCTTCAAATGATGAAATTTCAGTCTTTCTTCATAGCGCCTCAACTCAATTAATCAACTAGCAATTTCCTCTCAAGCTACTGCCTTTTTCACTCAGCATAAACTCTCAAGTTGCTATATCTTTCACTCAAAATTATACTTCTCTAATAGTGAATATTCAATCTGTTATTGGTCACAGATGAATAGAGATAAAGCTTAGATATTTTAATAAGGATGGACTGGTAATTCCTTTGTTCTCAACTCTTAGAAATGAATATGATTCTCAGAAAAATAAGCTCATAAGATAAATCTCTAGAAGTCAGATAAAATTCGTAATAAGCAAGTAAGTTTTGAAGAATGAACCAAGCGGCTATTTATAGAGCCCCTAGCCCAACAAATTTCTACTTTTACTGGCATGTAATATGACAGAACTATGTTTTGAATATTTCAACATGAAATGTGGCAGGTTTCCATTCTCATACTCAGCTCCAAAGAGGTGAGTCGACCTCCATTACTTGACAGCAAAATGGAGAACATTTCAAACTTGCACATGTTTAAAAATGAAGAATCGACACTTACAGGTGTCTCCCAAATATGGCACCAATCCAACAATCTGGTGGGTGATTCATTTTACAGGAAATGGTCATGGTTAATTGCAATCCACTTAGCCTACATTCATGGCTCAATTGACAACATATAGGCTGCATTTCAATTCTTGCAACTTGGTCATGGCTGTGCACTTCAACATGCGTGTATTTCCTTCATTCACATTTTTCATTTTATTTTCCATAGTTTCAAAAGTTTAGATATGAAATATTTTAATTTCAACTATATGAATAATGACGCATTAATTTTCCTTTTGCCAAAGACAATATTTTAAATCATTTGATTTCCATGGTTGGTGATTAATAATCGGCTGGGTTTAATAAACCCGATTTCCATAGTTTAGACTTTAATATAAACTTAAAGTAGAATATAATTTAATATACAATAAAGAGATTCATAATATTAAACTATATATATATATATATTATATATTATTTTACTTTAATATATATATATATATATATTAATTGTTAATATATATATATATATATATATATACATGTATATGTAAATTGTCAGGCAATAATAATATAACATTATTAATATCCACAGATAATAGGTAGCATGTGTAAATATATGCATGTATATACCTATATATACCTTAGTGTACACGTATGTGTAGGTATACCATATCGACACATCCGTATGAGCATATCCATATGCCAATCATACGCCTGTATCTATATGTATATACATATGGATACGTGTATATACTATATATATATATACCCACTCAACCTATTCACTTACATCCATTCACGTTACCATCATAATGATCGTAATACAACTAGACAGATATACAGATAAACATCACTCACAAAAGCATAAAGAAGTAAACAAGACTCCTAATGCCAATGTACGAGCTATGGATGACTTATTTAGACCAACATAACTGACTTGGTTCTCCCAAACTACAGTGATGTGTGTGTATGCTCAGATAGTTTACATTACCAGTTAAACGACCAAGCCCCTCTCCCAAGTGATATTTCCCCTCCGCCTAAAGGAATGGTTCATATACCTACATCCACTGATATAAACTCATGATAGTCATATATTCACAACAATAGTAGTATATATAAACATCACAAGATAAATCAACATGATTCATTAACCTCCTTATGCAGTATTTCACCATGAATAACATCAATTGAAGCAACATGAAATGAGACAATCATTAAATGTAAAACACTCATATTGATTACACAATCAGAGAAACACTAGCGCAAGTGGGCATACAAGGACTGGATCATCTAATATTCTTTTCCAGTCGTCTATTGTCAAAAGAAAAAAAGAACTATAGTACGACAGAAAGAGAAGCCCTTGAGATGGTGTATGTAGTGCAAAAATTTAAACACTACCTCTTGGTGACACCATTCACGTTCTACGTGGACCACCAAGCCTTGATGTACTTAGTGAACAAACCTATAATACAAGGGAGAGTAAGTTGATGGTTGCTATTACTACAAGAGTTCACCTTTACAATCATCGTACATCTAGGAAAATGCCATGTGATCATCAACTAGTTTTCAAGAATCCGGTTTGGCGAACCTGCGGAGGATGGAGTGAACGAAGAATTTTTGAATGATCACTCCCTCTGTGGTATGAGAAGATTGGTGAGTACTTGTCAACATCGACATTTCCGAAGGAGAAGCTGCTAGCCGAACGGAGGAAGCTCGTACTAAAAAAAAAAACCTTCCAACTTATCAATGGGCTACTATATAAGATGGGGCCACATCAAATATTGAGGCGATGTGTGATGGAGGAAGAGATCTTAAGCGTACTAATAGAGGCACATGAAGGCCTAGCTAGAGGACACATGGGTCTTGACGCCATAGCAAGGAAAGTTCTTTTGGAAGGTCTATGGTGGCCGATGGTTCATTTGGACACCTGAGAGTGGGTGACAGGCTATGGCACATTCCAGAAAGTGGGAAAGCCCCTCAAACGAGACTATATGCCATTGTGTCCATCCCAACCCTAGGAGTTTTTTGAACATTGGGGACTAGACTTCATTGGGCCGCTAAAAGTGAGTCAGTTGCATCGGTGCCAATACATAGTTGTGGCCACTAAATACTTGATGAGTGGGATGAGGCTTGAGCATTAGTAGACAACACCACGCAGAGTACAACGAGGTTCATCTATAACAGGTGGTGACACGGTACAACATTCCACTCCAAATCACTAGTGACTGAGGGGGGGAATTTGTCAACCACGTCATACAATTGATGATGACGGAGTTCTAGATATTCCACAACCTATCAAGTCCATACTCCCTGCAAGACAACGACCAAGCAAAGTCTACAAACAAAGTACTAGTGTCCATCATTCACAAGTCATGCGGCATGGAAGATGCTGACTAGGAGGAAAGATTACCTGTCATATTATGGGCATATTGTACGACATACAATGTCATGACTGGGTACACACCATTCCAGTTGATGTATGGCCAAGAGACAATAGTGCCGGTGGAGTATATGGTACCAAGTCTAGGGATAGCGGTCAAGAACAGACGAGCGACACGAAGAGCCTAAAAGAGCAGTTATTCCAGATCAACAAGCTCAATGAACGAAGGGTGATGGCACAGTGGGCAACAGAAGCAATGCAAAAGAGGAAATTCTGGCACAATAAATATCTCTGGCGGGTGAATTTTTGATGAGGCCAGTTAATTTTTAAGTATAATGGCCGCAACAAAATTAAGCCCGAGAAGTTCAAAGTTTGTTGGTTAGGACCTTTTAAAATTAGAGAAGTTTGTGATAATGGAGCAGTAAAGTTGGAAAATTTGGATAGAACGATGCTACCAAACACAATCAATGAATCAAAGCTTGAACCCTACAAAGAAGGGAAGAACCAGTGTAGATCAACATGCTTGGATATGCAACCAAGGAAGAATGGCCCATGCAGAGGGAGGAAGCCATTGAAGAACAAGATTGGGGTATAGGCGGCAATGGATATGTTGCAGAAGAAGACTAGAGGCAAAGAGAAATTCATCGAAGAAAGACTTGTGACTAAAAGAGTAGAAGGTATTGCAGTACCTCGGATACACAAGCACTTGACAAATGCACTATTCGGAACACCAGCTCTCTGGCGACAGGTGTGGGGACACTAGAAATACTAGGCCCCATACGAGGGCATAAGGAGGGGATACTTAGCCAAGGAGTTAGACAAGGAAGCCCAAAGAGAGAAGGAAGAGCAGGTTGCAAAAGAAAGGAGGGAGCGTGAAAAAAGTGACAGTGATGAAGAAGAATGGCAGGATGATGGGTAATGGAGTGTGTATGTGGAAAAGGTGGGACCGTGCCTGAAGACAATCATAATGACAGAAGACAACTTCATCTCTCATGTTGTTGGATACATAGACGATCTTCTCAAGTACATGAGAGTAAACAAAAGGAAAACACCAAAGGTGGTGATGACGAACGAACTGTGGCAAGTTGTGCCAAGCCTAGTCAGGCCACCGATGATAGATGGTGAGAACATGGCATGGTATCAACAATATGGTGGTCGGTGCATCGATGGGAGTTTCAAAGGTATAGGGTCTGCTCCCTTACTAGATAAATGGTTTGATTTAAAATTTATGGGCAGTTGTTGTCACAAGGAGTGCTATAGAAGGCCTCCATTTACATGTAAATGGCACTACACCTTGAAGTTAAGGGTTCGAAAAGGCAACAAAGTTAGAATGGTGAAGAGAAAACACGAAGGAGAAGAGAGAAGAAATAACAAGAATAAAAAATCAAAAATTGAAGAGAGAGGAGAGAGAAAATGACAAGAATCAGGAAAAACAAAAATTGAAGAGGAGAGAGAAAATGACAATTAAAATGGAGTTGGGAAATAGAAAAAATGAAAAAATGTAGAAAAATGGAAAAAATATAGTGGAATTAAAAAATTCAATAAATTTGAAAAATGGAAAAAGTGGGAAAAAAGCACGTGGAGATAAGAAATTAAAAAAATTGAGAGCACAAGGACAAAAAGTTCTAAGGGAAGAAAAAGAAAAAAGAGAAAGAAAAACAAAAGAATAAGAGGCATGAAAAAATTTTAAAAATAGAGGAAGGCATAGCAAAAAATAAAGTGAGAAATATTAAAGTAAAGAATATCAAAATTCACGTAAGGGGGGGCATACGGCTACTCAAGGCATTGACCAAGGGAGAAATAGCAAAGTTAAAAGCGCACAAATCATACATCGTACGACACTCCCAAGAAGAGACATCACACAAGAGAAAATCGTTGAAGGTTGAAAGGAGGCAAATTGGTAAAGGCATCAAAATGCACAGCAAGGTCGTACGATATGAAACAAGAGTGAGGGAACTCCAGAAGCAGAGGAATCTAAAACCCAGATTCATATAACCAAGCCAAGTTAAGACTGTATGGCATAGAGAGAAAGAGTTGCAAGGAGAGTTCGTAGGACCATAGGAGGAACCAACCAAAATAAATAAAGTTTGGCAGGAAGACCTAAAATTGTACATCATACGACCTAGAGAGTATCAAAAGGTGCCCAAAGAAAGTAATTCTCAACAAAAGCAAACACAAGAGAATCTGTACAAAGAAAGAAGTGTAGGTAAAAAGGCCATACGACTTCATAAAGATACTTTCGTGCGATTTTTTGAAGATAGGAAGTCCGTATGATTTCCTAAAGGCATTACCGTACGATTTTCTAAAGCCAAGAAGCTTGCACGATCTCATATTAGCATTGTCATACGAATTGCAAACAAGAACATCGGCGTATGGATTTATTGAGGTGTCAAAGTACGTAAAATTGTCGTATGGTACATAACCCTAGGAAATAGCATGAGATGCAAGGTATGCCAAGACTTAGTAAAAATTGCACAAGCGTACATAGTACGAAACAAGAAATCAAAGTTGTACGCAGTGTGAAGGGTGAGCAATTAAAAGTATAGACAACAAGAAAAAAGAAAACCACACAGTTAAACATAGGAAGGTATAGCCAGGAGAAATTAGAAGACAATTATTATAATCGCCAGCATCCAGCATATAGCTCGAGACTTCCAAGAAAGGAAATTAATCATTGTTTCCAAGAGGAGATGGTTGCTAGTAGTAGCAAAGGCAAGAAGCTCCAGATAATCAAACTAAAGATAGCAGGAGGCATGGCGACGACAAGAGCAAGTGATGACACTGTTATGTCAGATAACATCACCTAAGAGAGCTTGAGCGGTGAAGAATGCCATTCTTGGTGGGTTGCAGCAGCAAACGACCATATCCTGAAGAAGGTGTTGAAGATGGCTCAAGTTGACAAGGTGGAGCAAATGCCACTTTTTAATGAGTGTGAATTCGAGCCTTACTTGAGGCAGATGCTTATACACTATGATTGGCATAGTCACAAGTCCGTAATAAATTACTGAGGCTCCCAAATGAGTATACTGTGTTGTACCCAAAACTAAATTTTTTTGCTTCATAAAGGCATTTTGTTTAAAGAGTCTAAATCTTGCTAAAATGATGTAAAATACAGTTTTTGGGCAATATCGAGCATGAAGTTTTGTCAGTAGTTTGTCAGTCAAAGGCAGTTTCATTGATCAAAACCTGAATCAGAGACTCAGAACGGAGCATTTCACGATGGAGGAGCATTTTGCGACAGCATTCCACGTTGCACATGATCATTTCAGTGGTCAAGACGGAGGTTTTTAGTGATTAAATTATGGGGATTTCTCAGAGAAAAGCAAGAAAGCGCACCTGTAGCCCAAGGGCGCCCTTCTGTTTGAAGGTCAAGATCTTGTTGAAAATGCTCATAAATACAGTCAAACTCTTCAGAATTGGTCTGGCTATCTGATGAGCTATCCAGCGAGGCTATCCGAGACTCGTAACTCCGGCAACTGGCGACAGAAGTTGAAATTCCCAAAGTTTCACATGGTAGAAACTTGTCTTTTTCCAGTAAAAGCGCGCCTGTAGCTTGAGGGCGCCCTTCTTAAAGGAGGTTTGGATTTTGGTTTTTCTGATGACTAATGCAGTTAATCTCTTCACGACTAGTCTGCTCGTCCAACGAGCTATCAAGCGCAGTCATCCGAGTCCCAGAGCTCCAGCAGTCGACATCTGAAGATGAGCTTATAATGGAGTTTTCACGTCTTTGAGCTTCTTCATTGCATTTCTAGCGCAACTATAGCTCAGGGGCATTGGTTAAAATGGCCCTTAAGATGATCAAATTTGCTGACGAGGTCTTCCTGATATCAGTACTACGCTAGTCCAGCTCCGCAACACACCAAGTTGCCTGTCTATCCGACATTCCAGGTGATTGTGGTAGAGTTCCTACCAAGCATGTAATTTCACGGGCGAACCAACATAAAATTTTCATTGTATTTCTACAGTCTAGAGGCGCCTAGCCTTTAGGCCTGTCAGATGAGGTCATTCGCTTTCAAAGTCTTCACGGGATTCAAGCGTAATTACTTTATCTATCCAACGAGCCCAGCCATCAGCTTCCAGGATTTGGCAGTCGCTCGTACGTGCGAGGTCTTTGGCGAAGTGTTGAAAAGTGAAGATAACTCGCAAAATGGCTAAGTGTTGGTCGTTTATTCCATCTTGGGATGGGCACCCTTCTATTTGAGGTCTTAGAAGCAGTTTTCTTGCTTCGTCACCTCTAGAGACTTCTCTTCTCAATCCTTCTAGCTATCCGTTAAAACAAACGTGGCTCAAATCGGGTCATCCCAGCTCCAGATATCAGAGGTCAAAGTAGGGCATCTGGTTGAGAGTTGTACTTTTGTCAAAATGGTGTCAGTGCAACTGTAGCCCAGGGGCGCTTTTACTTTTGAGGCCCTTAATGCATTTTTCAGGTGCCTTGTGTATATTCGTTGGATGCGGAATATCTCCAGGCATGTAGTGAGCTTGGTTGCCTGTCAGCAGGGTTCACCCTTCGTCGTTGGCAGCCGCTTGAAGTGTTAGATGGCAGTTTGAAGAAATGGTTAAGTCTAGAACCCGTAAATGAATTTAATCAAGGGCGCCTAATTTTTTAGGGTGTTTAATGATGGATTTTGCAATAATGACTCCCAACAGACATTTCTTCTTTACTCAGCAGGCTTCGCGATGAATATCTCAGTTTAGTCTCAGCATCATCCAGTCACTTAGGATTCAATGTCGAAGATGGCTAGTTGTAACTTTGTGCTCAGCTACAAAGTAGGAAGTTAATAAAAAGTGTAAAATCTTGAGCAAATGGACGCCTATAAGCTCGAATGATGACTTTTCGGAATCGGTGAAGTCCAACGGTGAAGCCTAAAGCTTCATCTGATTTTTCAACTGAAGTTGAATAATTTTTAATATTTATTATGCATATTTGACATTAAATGGCAATTTTCTAAAGTTGGTGCCCTCTTTATGCTAAGTTTTCAATTTGCATGATGATGAATATTAATTTATTATTATTTATTTCGGGACTTTGAGTCAGTGGCAGTTCAACTGAAGGGGGACCAATGGAAAGGCTTCTATTTCAATCAGGGTTTTAGATCTTGCAATTTCACAAGATGATGCGAATTTCTTCTTATTTAAACATGGCGCCATCTTCATTTATTATTCACAAAGCTAAAGAGAAATTCGTTTTTCTTAAGAGAAATTCATATTTTTCAAGCAAAATTCGTATTTCTTCAAGGCAAAGGCGTATCTTCAAGGCAAATTCGTATTTTCAGAGCAAAGGCAAATTTTAGCAAACCAAAGGCAAATTCTTCATCAACAATCATTGGCGAAGACATCAAAACACTTTCTTTGCAGGTACAAGTCAGAATTATCAGCAGACTTCAGACAAGATGGCGATTTTAGCAGAAGCAGAGCACTAAAAACTTCTTTCTTTTGTCTTAAATTCTTCTATTTCTCGTCTTAAATTCTTTCGCATGTTTGAAGAATTGGTGACTTTTGGCAAAACAAATCATCTGGGTTGATTTAGAATAGCTTCCTCAAGAAAACCCATGTGCCAGAATTTTTTAGGAAAATTTACTCCAGAGCATCAGTTCTCGAGGCTCTAATTTTCTCAACTGAAAATTCCTTGCATTGTCGAGTAGAAGTCAAATTTTCGCAAATCTGACATTCTGGGTTGTCTTAGAATCTTTTTCTGTACAAAACCCATATCTCAGATTTTTCCATGAAAATTGCCCTTTGATAGGCTATTTTTAGCCTCAGCAGGCTATTTTTAGTTTTCCAGAAAAGTTGTCAGAATATAGCTGTGTTCACAGTCAACAGTTGAGTTTTTCATAGTGCAGTTTACACAGATTGAATTCAAGACCAAATCAATCTTAATTCATGACTTCATCAGAGAAGCTGAGACCGATTTGTATCAAGCGTATTCAAAGGGTTGACAGGCGTAATCACTCAAGTCCACATAGTTGCATGCCTCGTATGGCCAATTGTCTTCCGAAGCCGGTTTAGAGGATTGATACTGTTGGAATTTTGCATGTACAACAAGTTCATTTGCATTTCTCACAACCAGAATGTGCGCAGTCAAAGCTTTGCAGTTTCGTCATGCAATACTCTTTCATTAAGGAAAAGCGTTAGAGACATCAAGTTGCAGAAGAGATGGTGGTCATCACTTCAGTTACGGAGCCGCCAAAGTTACCATTCAGTGAAATGCTAGTTTGAGTGTGCAAAGATTGCTCAAGTTGCTAATTAGCAAAATTGTTAGTTAAAGCATGTGACGACATTCAGATGCTGATGCAGTTAACAATCTCGTTGAGGGATTGCTTGCTCGAGATCACGATCACTAGACTTCAGTTCCTACCTCTCAGAATAGACTTTATGCACAGGAGTTAACTTGGCATTACCCTTTCAAGTTAACTCGTTTCATCACATGCATATCTATTCTAAGATCAACTTTATTTACTTGGAGTTTCATTTAGGGTTTTCGTTAACTAATGATAGTCTTCCAGTTAACTCGCTTTCAATAAGGACGTGCATGGTTGCACAATTGTCCATTTTTAGATTAGATGTTTTGGTTAATTGATGGTAGTTTTCCAGTTAACTGTATAGTTTGCTTTATTAGGGCTTAGCAATAAATCTTGCATGCATTGCAAGACTGTAGTTGACTCAAGGTGATTTTAGGGTTCCCTACACCTTCGATGTCTATAAATAAGAGCTTTTGCTCATTTGTAATTAACTTTTGCACGAGAAGAAATATATGTTGTGCCTACCTTGCCTGTAATATTGCTCATTCTGTATCTGTTCATGAGTATTTATTATGATAATGAATTGTTATGCCACATAGGGTTTCATGCAATTATGATGGTGAATTCTTGCTTTAGTTAGATATAGTGGCTAGTTGATCATTAGATTGTATGCGTGTCGCCAATGCAATTTATTATCCTAGTTGGCTATCCTTCATGTTTTGTGTTCAATAAACTCGTTCAGTTGAGCTGATAGATGTGCCACCTTGCCTTCAAGTTGAGAATCTATTCTTGGTTATCGTATGATGTGTGTGAATAATAAACTTATTCAGATTGAGCGATAGATGTGCCACCTTTCCTTCAAGTTGAGAATCTGTACTTAGTTTATCGTATATTGTTGTTTCCAATAAGCCTATTCAGATAAGCAGATAGTTGTGCCACCTTGCCTTCACGTTGTGAGTCTGTACCCAACTTATCATCAGATAATCATCCCTGCTCCATTTCCTCATGCTCTGTTTTCTTGAGGAAACTGGATAGATTTAAAGTAGTTAGTTTAGTTGTAGTTAATGATCTGCGAAACCAGAAAATCCTTAGCTGCAACGTTCTTGGTTTTCTTAACCTTGTGCCTCTTCCAGCTGAGAACAAAAAGATAGGACTTAGGTTACTTTTCTTTTCCACGCATTCCAGCACTACGAGGGAGCTTCCCCTCCTAATTTGAAGAGCACTCATTACGCAGTGTGCATAGCT
Source organism: Sequoia sempervirens (assembly GCA_007258455.2). Lineage (NCBI taxonomy): Eukaryota > Viridiplantae > Streptophyta > Pinopsida > Cupressales > Cupressaceae > Sequoia > Sequoia sempervirens. The sequence goes on from VDFB02333580.1 coordinate 126,345, forward strand.
GTCCGTACAAACCTGCACTCCAGAGGTGTTAGATTTTACACCAACATACTGTATGGAGCTCCTAAGTTTACACAAGTATTTGGAATTCCCTTCTGAGGGGCTTCGATCACAAAGCCATCAGGGAAAATGACTAGGCAGACGAAGGAAAACCTAGTGGCGAGAGCATGCAGATCCAATCTCACATAGCAAGAAAGGGAGAGTATATGGAGTGCAGGTAATAGGGGTTTGAGGAAGAGTTTTCTCGGCAATGCCAAGTGGAAATGCCTACTAGACCTTATCAAGAGAAGACTCATGAGGGCGAGTCGAGCCTCGAACATAGCAATGTGGATGGTCGACCTCATAATCGAGCTACAGATAGGAAAAGTATATAATTAGGCCTTGGGGTTGTCGGAGCGCATCAGGGAGTTCATGTGTCTTAGGCACAAGGCTTTCTATATGACCCAACACACCATTGGGTTGTTGTTGAATGCCATCTTTACCCAAGTGCCGCCTACCAATTGGGGCAAGTTCCAGCTAGTCAGAAAGTTAGAGGATGGGTGGCCGACAATATTTCACTGGGCCAACCTCAATGTACAAAATGTCGGCGAGGAGGTGCAACATCCATTACCACCACCAAAGAGGAAGAGGCAAGCAGATAACTCACCACCAAGGCTAAGTGGTGTTGATGTATTTTTTATGACCACACCAAACAGCAGAATAAAGTTACCAACAACTACTCTATTCTCTCTTGATCAAAGTATTCAGCATGCTAAAATTGCGAGAGAGATCATGCTTTCAACTCCAAGGTTCCTTCCATGCAATAGATAGCCTCGGTTGGTTCGTTGTGATTTTGTTGGTATCACGAGGGGACTTACGCAATTGTTTAACAACCAACAACAGACATCAGATTAAAGAGAAAGGGGATTTTCATGCAATTTGAAAGATTTATCAGGTACGTGCAAGTTTTCTACTACTAACCAAGAATTGTACTGAATTTAAATGAGTGCAGGGTTTAGAAAGTCTGAATTCTATCCTAAGTGCGGGATATGGAGCTCAACTTCAACAAACTTCAACTGGACCTTGCTTTGCCTCGCGTCGGACAGCCTCCACAAAGTCGGTGCAATCTTCAAAGGGGTAGTTGAGTATATTTAGATTACAATTCAACATGTAAATACCATCACAATGATGCATACTAACATGCCAATCATAATTAAAGTTAAGCGCGAAATGTTCCAGTTGACCACGCAGGGAAAACCTATCATCAATAAGCTTGCTAGTGGTATGGATTTAGACGAAGCTGCTTATATTAAACACCACATTCCATTACTATCATCCACTTGCATGAAACAAAATCTATTTACTTTACTTTAAAAATCCTACTTGAAGTAGAAGGACGAAGAAACCTCGCTAGCTACTCACAACAAAAGACGAAGTCATCATCAATGAAAACTCTTTTTATTGAGAGAGTTTTCACAACAATTTCTTACAAAGTTTTCAAACAAAAAACTTTCCCTCTTCTCAAAACTATGCTAACAAACTATGCTAAGCTATCTCAAGTAGCCTTTCCGCTAGTCTTTGATCTCTAGTGTCTAATCTCTAATGAATTACAAATAAGGGGGAGTACCCCTTATATAGTTGGCCAATCTCAATGGACGGTCCAGATTGAGCCACATCAGCCCTAGACTAGATTTTTCCCTAGTAACCACTAGAAGGTGGAGTGGTGCAATTAATGAGCACAAAATGACAGATTCCTCCTTTGACCACTATGGGAAATTAATTCCCACTACCCTTCTAGAATATTCTCATCTAGGATCGTGTTCCCATTGTTCTTCTATCTGACCGCGAAAGCAACAAGCCGGGCCAATACTACATCAACCTCCTGCTCTGAAATAGCTGGAGTGAGATTGAGCTGAAACTCGAGGATGGTGATTGTTCGCTCCTGCCGGATACAAGATTTTCTCCAGACCTCTATGGATTCTTGAGTGCTCTGAATAATAGTGGAGAAAGCGGACACGTTCTCAAAGTCATCTTAAGCAAACGTTCTTACTTCGGAGAAGAATGGGTCCAGTCTGCCTTTCAAGCCATCCACTGTCACCTCCTCAGGAGCTAACCGTTTTGTGAACAATGCCTCGACCGTGTTGAAGATACCTTCTCGAATGTTTCCCATGGCCTTCCTGACCTTGACTGATTCAGACCTTGCCATGTCAAAGAAACCTCAGTCGGTGAATGCTGCAGAATACCAACTGGGAAAATCATACCCATCTCCAGCCTGAATTACCCCTCCCTCAATCAAACTCTTCACTGGCATATGCATCAAAGCAGTTAGGCGTGGAATAGTCTTGTCCAAAAAAATATGAGTATCACTCCATGCCTGTTCAATGTTTTCCATACGAGAGAGGATGCTAGAGGCATGCTGAAAGGAAGAGACAAGGTCCTCAATGAATTTCTCAGCTTCAACCCGGACTCCACCAACCCACTTGTCTACCTCCTAAATTGCCCTCTTCATTTCTTCGATCCCGCTAACTGACTCCTGTGGAAACTCAGTTGGAAGTTCCACCGTTGGATTCTCTTGGGCACATGGACGTGCTAGATGTTGTACATAGCCAATTAACGCCTTATGCTCCTTCAGTTTCTTATATTTTTCTCCTTTTCGAAGCAGTCTATCCTTCAATTCCTGGAAGGAGTTTTCAGCTTCCTCAACCACCTGTGCTCCTGTAGAATGTCCTAGTTCAACTGTAATGAACGTGTAATTCCCAAGCATTGCTTCATCTCGATCACATTCTTCCCTTGGAACAACAACATGAAGAGTGCGTGAACCGAACTCATCTGTTTCAATCCTGGAGTATTTTCTGGCTCTTTTCTTCTTTGGTGACCCACTTATTCTGTTAAGGAGCTCCTCCATCTCTATTGCTGGGTCGGTTTCATCCTCTTGATCTCTTCCCATCGCATTCGTGAGCCAATTTGGAACAACACACTGAGTGTTGCAGACAGCAAGTGGTTGCTCCTCTGTTGCTTCTACTTCATGAACTTCTCTAATAACAACATTTTGTTGGGGCTCTTCCATCTCCATGTGTTGTATATCTTCCTCCAACTGTAATACATCTTCCTCCAAACCTTGGGCTCCAGGCTCTGTAAAATTCTCATCTTCAAAGGCTGCCTCGATCACATGCTCCAATTGAGTGTTAGTTTTTGTTTCCTCTTCCTCATCCTCCGGTTGACCCTCACTCCTAGGACTCTGGGAGCATTAGCACTCTGACTATCTGGCCTCCCAGGCAATGGCTGAGTGACCTCCTCCATTACTTGCCTCTGACTCACAAATAATGAAACTTCTTGGATGCTTGAAGAGTGAGTCAGCAGCTGTGTAGGTTATGCTTCTTCTGTTCTCTAAGGCTCTGGCTGAACTGGGATCTTCTTATGTGGCTCTATAATTTGCGCGGCCTGTTTACTCTTTCTTGATGTAGGTGGCCTCTGATATCCCATGAGATTGTATGTGAGAGGGATTGATTTTCTCTTGAGCCTGTGAACATGTCTTTCAACCCAACTTCTTGTGAATGTTAAGACTGGTATAGACAATGTGTCCAAATCCGTGATCTTTGGCTCCGACCAATCAAGTTGTGGGACCGGCGTGTCCTTTACTGACTCATAATCCAGGTGAATAATGTTGGCATCCTCATCCACTTGGTCCGGAACTTGAATAACTTCACATTCTCTGCTCAATTTCAGGGGTACCCTAGAGACAATCCTTCTTCTGATTGCAGCTTCGTCTTCTGCATTCACCCAAAAATCTTCAACATGAGCCTTGTGTCAATATTCTTCACCTTGTACTACTCCGATCTTTCTATGAGGATCAAAGTCTTGTCTACTGCTGTGGAGAGTGAGGTGAAAGAATTGTAGTTCATCCTCTACCTCTTTAGCTGCCTGGAAAGATGGACATTCTTTAATTGAATTCCACATAACAATAGGGAAGTTCAACCCTCCTTTCTTCCTTTTCTTTATGATTTTGTCATAGGAAATGAGTTTCCTAGACACTTCCAGCATTACCATTCTGTCTGTGGGGTACCTTGGCAATCTATAAGCATAAGAAGTAAACCCTGCAGCCTAATATAAGTGAACTTTGGGAATTGGATAAACCAATACCCGTACTCCTCAATCAACTTTTGGGCATCCTTGGATATCCTTTGTTGTGTTCTTTGTTGAAGAGTCCTTGTGATGTGTATAGTAAAAGCGTCGTTCACTCTCTTGAAGCTGCAGGTATTTGTCAAATGCAGCTGCTTGCAAGCTTCATGGATTTTAAATTGGTCAGGATTGCATCCAATTGGATCTTGGTATGTCAATCCTTTGTATTTTTTCATCCGAGAGAGCATATAGATGACATACAAACTCATATAAAATGTCCTTGTTCTCCTCAAATTTCTAAACTGCTCATCTATATTGTCATTGATCATTCTTGCCCAATCGACGTACTCCTTTCCCTCCAACACTACGCTGATATAGAAGAACATCCAAGGTTCAAATGCATATACTTGTGGGCTGCCATTCACCCGACTGAACACCATGATTAAATCACAGTACTCCTGCTTTAGCTCCTCTGAGATAATTTGCTTAGGCAACTTGGCGCCAGGAGGTTTTGGTTTCCTCATCCATGATGTATTTATTCTTCTTGCACACCTCTCAAAAGATGAGGCGTACATTTTTTCAACTATTTCCTTTGTCTTATATAGCATCTTCTCAAAGAATAGAATCCCAAACGCCTCTCCAATAGCACCGGGCGTGAAGTTGGCAAACAACTGGCCATCCGAGGAGACAATTGTTATATGGTCAGGCTTATAATAATTCGCACACTCAATAATCAGCTTAGGACATTGGACTGCTGGTGGGAAACCAACAGCTGCATAGAGTCCGCTCTTCATGATATTGTGCAATGTTACTGAGGGATGATGGCCACCCTGCCCATATATTCTCCTCTTGAGTGCTTCGAGGTTGAATGAACCAAGGTTGGTGTCAGTCAACCCCACCAACTTCGAGACAAACTTTGACTCGGGAAAAAAAGATCTCTTCAACTGCTTGATGATCGCCTACCTGGAGGCATTCTCCTTGTTCGCATCTATATTTCTAGCTCTACCAGTAGCTTTGCTTGTTCTAGCAGTGTCTCCCCTTCGCACTTCAGCCATCTGCAAAAATAAAATACGAATATTACAATTCAGATTTAAAATGAAATCACTATGAGATGGCTGGAAAATATGGAGTTAGCCTCAAAATAAAACTTCTTCAGCACTAAACTTCTAACTCCAAACCTCAGCAATTCTGACTTTAAAATTCAAACTTCAAACTTCAAGACTCAAAATTCCAGCAATATCACTTTCAACACTTAGAAAAACCTTCACTCAACTCACTCACTTCAGAATTTCTCCAGCACTTACTTCAGCTTCAATAGTTCTCACAATTTCAACTCTGCAGATGGTGAATAAAAATGGACAACTTCGAAGTTTAAATAACTGTGAGAAGGCGCCCAGCTTAGCAACTGCAATAAATTTTCTTCTCCACTAAGCAATTTTCCAATTCAGGAGAGAGGACTGGCGAGTTGTCACAAAGATACCCAGTCGTCATAGAAATTTGCTATTGCTGGAGATTCCTTCTTGTTGAAAAATTCGAAATTTCCCAGTTGACTGCACGTAACTTTCAGTTGACTCCAATGCCTTTGGGAAATTATTAAAATAACTCCAGCATTTAAAAAAAAAAAATCATCTTTGAATAAGGGCGTACATCAGTGCCTTGATTTCAATTTCCAATGCCCTAGGAAAATTTTATCTTATTCATCTCACTTTCCAGCGCCTTAGAAAAACTTGTATCCCCTCTAGTAAATTTTATCAGTTGCAATCTCTAGCATTTTAAAATCACAAGGCGAAATTATTTTCCCTTCAAAACATCTCCCCTTAGAAAAATATTTCTGAACTTGATTAATTCATGTGTCTTCACAAAAGGGGGACATTTAATTTTCCAACCTTGGAAAAATAATTTTTATTAAGGTTCACCTTTACTTCTCCAATCTTAGGCATACTTGCTAGGTGGTATTTTATTTTCAACGCCTTAAAAAAAAAAATTCATCACTCACTCATCAACTTGGGAATTCCTAGAGGGGTCCACTTCCATCTGCCAACACTTAGAAAAAAGTTCCTCACGTCTCCCTAGGTTGAGGCGCATTTGGGGTGTTGTGGTTTCAATTTTCATGCCTTAGTAAAATTTGTAGCCTCTTTAACTTGCAAGGGCACATTCATTAGGTTCAACTTTCAATTTCCATGACTTAGAAAAATTTCCACCTTCAACTCTTGTCTTGGGCGCATTTGGCATAGTGAACTTTCAATTTCCCACTTAGAAATTTTCCCAACTCCTTCAAGTTTGGGCGCATATGGAAGGTCATACTTCTATTTCAAAACACTTAGAAAAATTTCCAGCACCTCTTTTACCCTGGGCACATTTGGAGGTAGCTACTTCCAATTTCAAGTAGTTAGAAAAATTTCCCAATCTCTTATTCCTAGCTAAGGTGCATTTGACCTTCTTGACTTCCAATTTCCAGCACCTCTTCTACCCTGGGCGCATTTGGAGGTAGCTACTTCCAATTTCAAGTACTTAGAAAAATTCCCAATCTCTTATTCCTAGCTAAGGCGCATTTGACCTTCTTGACTTCCAATTTCCCATACTTAGAAAAAAAAATTCATCTCATGCAAGTTGGGCGCATTTAGCCAAGGCTACTTCTAACTTCAAACATTTAGAATATTTTTCTCATGGCATCTTTACCTTGGGTGCATATAGGGGTCTAGGCTTTCATTTTTTTCAACACTTAAATATTTTTCCATTGACCTCCAATTGCTAAGGTGCATATGATATGAGCTACTTCCAATTTTGATGCCTTAGCCAAATTTCCTTCAACTTCTCAAGTTGGGCGCATATGCTAGGCTGAGCTTCAAGTTTCGTTGCCTTAGAAAATCTCCAACACTCCTTCTCAAAGTCAAGGTGCATTCTAGGGGTCAAGCTTCTAGTTTTGAATGCCTTAGAAAATTTCCAAGCTTCTCTCCAAGGTAAGGCGCATTTGGGGTGTTGTGGTTTCAATTTCAAGCACTTAGAAGATTTTCCTCATGGCTTCTCCACTTTGGGCGCATTTACCTAAGCAAGCTTTCAGTTTTCCACACTTAGGCATTTTTATCAACCTTCTCAGACTTGGGCGCATCTAACATGGTGAGCTTCAAGTTGAGGGCGCATTTAGCACCCCCCGAGCTTTCATTTTCTCAGACTTGAACAAATTTTTCAAGGCTCCTCAAGCTTCTTAAGCCGCATTTGGCAGATCAAGCTTCCATTTTGTTAGACTTAGATGATTTTCAAGCTTTTTCCTGGACTTAGGGCGGATTTGAGGGGTGGTGCTTCTGATTGTTCATGCTACCTTCAGCTTGCCCTAGCTTTCTATTCTTAGAAAGTTTTGTACTCTTCATGTTTTAAGTTGATTTCAAGCTCTTCAAGAATTGATTTTCATTCTCAATGACTTCCGTGGCGTGACTGACCTCCTGGCACCTGTTGTTTGCATGCACCTGCTATTTTTAGTGACTTACTAAAAATAGTAAGTGCTCAAAACAAGCTCAAATTTCACAAGTTGATTGCCTGAAAGATGTTGATCATGATGGGATACTACCTCTAGGTGACTTTCGCATTTCACCCTACTTTTTAGGAAACCTTAATTCCTCTGCATGGATCTGCTAAAAATAGTAAGTGCCTGATTTTAAAACCTCTGCAACTCCGTTTGACTTGGAATTTCCTCTGTAGGGTCCTCGCAACCTGTTTGGCCTGTTTACACTAGTGTCTACTGCTAACCTGCTATTTATAGCCTTGTTTCAGAAGTGACTTACTATAAATAGTATGTGCTCAGATTGCCTTCAAATTTTACCAGTGGATTGCTTGAAAGACGCTGATCGCAACAGGATACATCATTTTTCGAAGATTCTGGCGTTTGACCCTTCATTTTGGGTTCCGAAGCTGGAAACCATAATCTAACTTGCATGTTGCTTAAAAGATCTTCGTTTGTCCCCGTTTTTGTTGCATGTTGCTATGTTCATGATTCTAAAGTGTTGGGAAGCTGCCAAAGTGATCTTGCTAAAAATAGTAAGTGTCTAGAAAAGTGGCCAATTAGCTGCTAAATGAGTTTGCATGTCACACTGCCCGAGAGATTTCAAAAAACCCAGAAAAACCCAAAAAAATGACCAACATGCGAGCATTGGCTAGAAATATCAAGTCCCTGAAAAGTGATCAACTCCACTTGCATGTTACCTCGTTGCGTAGCTCTCGAAAAACCCAGAGAGAATATCCTAACATGCGCTGAAAAATCCAGCATGCAAACCCTAAAAATAGCCTCTAAATCCTGAATTGTTGAAAGTCAGCATCTTGGTTTGCATGTTATATCATCGCGAAGGTCTCGAAAAACCCAAAAAGAGTATCCAGACATGCATCGAAAAACCCTGCATGCAAACCCTAGAAATGGCTCCTGAAGCCTGGGCTGCTAAAAATAGCAAGTTGTTCGTTTCAGCTCAAAATTTGCAGGCAAGTAGTTTGAAGTGTTCTAATCATGATGCAGTAGTTAGAATGCAATTAACCAACTCAAATTGACCTCAAATTGGCATGAAAAGCACAAACCCTACTTTTGCAGACCTAGCCAAAATTTCAGTTTATGCACAAAGACGGGCACACCCCAGAAAGACAGAGAGAAAAGAGAGAGAGACAGTGGGAAAACCAAATCCAAACGACGGGAACAGAGCAAAAATTAGGGGGTCCCCATCTGCGAATGGGGTGATGTGTGAAAAGGTCACAACAAGTGGTGATGATGAGAGTGGAGACGAAGACACCCTGAGTATAGGAGAAGCGATAGAGTTATCTTCTGATGAGGATGACGACATGAGTACAAAGCAAGTCTCCTTGGCAGGGGACGCGAGGTCGAAAGAGGTGGAAGAGTCAATCATGGTAGAGTTGGAGCCACAACAAGCAATTCCTATATCTACACTGCCAATAGTACAGGTTACAGGTACCACCCCTGCAACCAAGAACATTCACCCTTCCAACATTGCTAGTTGGAATAGGAAGCCCATCGCCAGCAATAACATTCACACTTCTAGCATTGTCAATTGGAGGAGCAAGGAGACTTCGACCTAGAGTTGTAGCATTGACGCCAGGTGCATCACTAGTCACCCTGTTGATGTGTTTTTCGTGACCGCACCAACGCAGAATAAAGTCGCCAACGGCTACCCTATTCTCTCTTGATCAAAGTATCCAGCACGTTAAGATTGCGAGAGAGTTCGTGCATTCAACTCCAAGGTTCTTTTAGTGTGAATAGGCTTAGTTGGCTCGATGTGATTTGCTGGTATTTCAAGGGGACTTACGGAATTGTTCGGCAGCGGAGAAAGGAATTCAAATGCTCAAAAGATTTATCTATGAAGCGTGGGTTTCCTATTCTAACCAGAAAGTACTGAATGAAATGGGGTAAGGTTAAGAAGGCTCTAATTTACTCTAAGGCGTGGGACATGGCGATCAATTCTCACAAGCTCCAACCAGGCTCTACTTTGCCTCGCTTCAGACAGCCTCCACAGAACCGGTGCAATCTTCAGAGGAGTAGCTCAAGGTGTTCAGATCATAATTCAACGCAAAGACACCGTCACAACGACACATACCAATGTGTGAATCACAAACGAAGTTAAGTCCGCGATGTTCCAGTTGACCACGCAAGGCGAACTCACCATCAGCGAGCCCACTAGTGGTATGGATAGACGAAGTTTTGCTCAAATTGAAGACCACATTCCACAATTCCTAACATTTACTTGCATAAAAATGAAATTATGCTACTTGAAGTAGAAGGGATGAAGAAACCTCGCTAGCTATCCATAAGAAAGACGAATTTCACCATCAATGAAAAGATCTTTTATTATGAAAGTTTTACACAACAATCTCTTGCAAAAGTTTTCCAAGGAAAACTTTCCTTCTTCTTCAACTACACTATCAATCTATACTAAGTTACTCTAAGCTATCACCTAGCCGTCTCTCTATTCTAATCTCTACTGTCTAACTTCTACTTCTAATGAGATACAAATGAGGGGGACTCCCCCTTTTATAGTTGGCCAAGTCCAACGGACGGATCAGATTACAATCGGCTGGATGGCCCAGATTGTGCCATCTCAGCCCTAAACAAGATTCACCCTAAAAACCGCCACCAAGAGGAGTGGGGTAATAAATGAGCCATAATGTCCATCATCCTTCTAGAAGATTCCATCTTTGAAACGCGTTCACATTGTTCTTGATTTTCTTCTTGACGTTGTTCTTCAACTTCGCTCGAGCTTCCATTCTTTTCTCCATCTTGAATTTTGAAAACATTTATTCTCTGTCACTAAGTCTCAATACTTAGCCATTCTCTTGCAACTTTTCTTCCTTCGAGGTTGAAATGTATTCGTGGAGTACTTAAGTCATCAACGCTTGGTCTCGACGTTCCTCCTGCAAAACAAGCAAGGGGAAGAATATTAGAACACTTCATAATATAAGTTCAAATTACTTACCAGGATTTTCACGCTCTAACTTCCAAGCGTTCATCGTCTTCACTAGCCAACTTCGCGTTCAAATTCTTCATGCCTTAGCCAAATTTCCAACCTATCTTGCATTCTACCTGGGGATACTTCACTCTGCCATTTCATCCAACTCAGACTCGAGAAGAAATCTTTCATCAAGAATTTGACCAAAAATCATCTAGACGATCATTTTCAAATTCATCTGCCAAGGCAAAAAAAATTTATCTTGAAAACACATTTTATTCCTTGCCTTAGAAAATTTCTCCAACTTTCCTTAGAAGATTCATCAACCTGGTGCCCATCAAAAATCTTCATCCTGAAGGCTACAGCGAAGCATGGAAGACTTTAAAATCAACTTCTCATCGGAGATCTTCAATACCTAGAAGAAAATTTTCTTCAGAATTTGTCGAATTCATGGGTGTACAACGAACGGGCTCATTTAATTTTTCTTGAATTTTGAACCTTGGAAAAATAATTTTAACAAATTTAATCCAGTTCATCATCTCTGTGAATATTTTCTTGCTCTGACTTGAAAATTTTTATCAACCTGTGCAGCTGGCATCCCCTGACTTCATCTCCGACAATTTATCAACAATTGATCCATGCTTCAGGAAACTTCATCACCTTCATGTCTAGGCGTATTTTCCTAAGGAAGAAAATATTTTTCCTTAGAAAATTTTTGAATCATTTTGAAAACTTCAACTTAGGAAATTTTGTTCATCTTCATTCATTTGCCAGTGGTGGAATTTTTATCAATTCACCTAGACAATTTTCCTCGGAAGCACATCATACCTAACATGCTTTATTTTTCCATTACCTTGGGCGCATTTTATACCATGAAGGACACTTTCATTTAAAAATTCCAACACCTAGCATATTATTTTCATCACCCTTATCAACTTTGGGGGCATATCACACTTGAATGGGAAATATTCAACTTTCAACGCCCAATGAACTTTATATCCCCACGCCTTAGCAATTATCATCTCATTTATCAACTTTGTTCCACCACCTTGGGGCGCATTTGATACTTCGTTAGGAATATTCAACCCGCCAAGCAATATTGTCTCTCATCAATTTTATTTCACCACCCTTTGACCACGCTTCACCCTCAAGACTTATCTTTTACATGGCGCATATTACATGCCATGGAGGAATAACTTTTATCACGCCTTCTTGTGACCCTTTGACTTCCTTCCTTTTGTCTTTACTTGGCTTCCCAAGCATGGGTGCATTTTGCCATAGGAGGAGGATAAGCATTTCATACTTAGATTTTTTTTTTTGATGTCACTACCTTGAGTTGGGCGCATTTTGGGGTAGCTACAGGATAAAGCTCATGCCTTAGCCATTTTTCGTGACTTCTTCAATCATGGGCACATTTCTTGCCTTGAGGAGGATGAAACTTCACTTAGAAACTTTTCCAACACCTTGATCAAGGATGGTGCATCTGGAGGTGGCAGGTGGATTTTCAACACTTAAAATATTTTTCAATCATCTTGAAGGCAAGTTGGGCGCATTTGAGAGTCAAGCCAGACTTATCTTCGTGCCTTAGAATTTTCTAACACTTTCATCCTCCTTTGGGCGCATTTTACATGTCCAGCAGGATAGACTCCAGACTTGGAAATTTTCTCAGCCACTGCCAGCTTCTTCTTCCTTTGGCGCATTTCAGGGGTGGTGAAGGATATTTTCAACACTTAGGCATTTTACTCATCTTCACCAATCAGCTCACAGCTTACTATATTTAGTAAGCTCTTTGATTTTCCCTCTTCTAGAGCTCAGATTGATTTGAAATTTTGAACACTAGACCTTCATGACTTCATCAACCTGTTGACATTGTTATTTTGAGCTTACCTGCTAAAAATAGCATATTTTTGAAGGTAGTTTGCTATTTATAGTAACTACTCCCTTTTGATACCTCCATAACTCCGTTTGATTTGAAACTCGAATGATGCGCTCCTCACCACGTGACCTGCTTGTCGACATCAGCACATGCTGCTGATTTGCTATTTTTAGCCAATTTCGGAAATGACTTACTATAAATAGTAAGTGCTTCGTTTGCCTTCAAATTTTACCAGCAAATAGCTTGAAAGATACTGATCACGGTGGTTTACACTAGTTTTCGAAAATTCTAACTTTTTACCCTTCTTTTCGGGCCCCGAAGTTGGAAACCCTAATTCATCTTGCATGCATATCAAATGATCTCCGCTTATTCTCGTTTCTGTTGATAGCAATATCATAATTTGATGGGTGGAAAATACCTCTTACTTATTAATTGATCAGCTAAAGGGACTCTATAATGAATGGTTCATAAGGCACAACACTTGATAAAGGTTTTACAAATGGGGTTGCAAACTAAGTGGGCTTAACCTTGGGGAAACCTCCATGGTTAAACACGCTTGAGTTGGAATAGTATCGGGATGGGTGACCTCCCAAGAAGGCCCAATGCTTCACCTCTATAAGCATCACCTAGATCCAATGAGTGTTAAGTGGACCATTCATTATCATGAGAGATGGGTTCTTGTGAACCACTACTCATGAAACATGGATCAATGAGTTTGACTAGAAAAACTACACAGTTGAATCCTGATAGCAATATCATAATTTGACATGCTGTGAAAAATACCTCCTACTTATCAAGCTTTCTTGAAGCCCACAAAATAACAATAAGTTTCCTCTTTTTTGTTCCACAAGTTTTCAATCATATGCCAAAGTAATGCCATGACTCAACGTTGTGTGTTTTGATCTGAAACCTACTTGCCTTTTTCCCCTTTCAGCTTTTTCTTCTACCCACTTAGTGATTATGTGTTCAACCATGCTTCCAAACAGCTTTGGAAAGAAAGGGCTGATCATGATGGTCCTATAATTAGAAGAATTGTTTACATTTCAACATTTGAAGAGAGGTATTGTTAGACTAATTGTCAAATCTCTTGGAAACCCATGTTGAAATGATGATGTTAGAATATTTTCTAAATGAGTGAGATTTTTCATTCCCCATTTGAAGTATTATGCCTATAGCCCATCCATGCTGCAAGCCTTACCTGTACCCAGCTTCTTAATACTTTATTTAATGTCCTATAAAGTGAATAATTTTGTTGTTGCTTTGGCTGTGTGGGGGACTTCTTCCCCTTATTCCTATTCATACAATTGCTTTGGATATTCTAGTCATCAGGTGGCTATAATGTTATTCTTTATTTGTTTTTTCATTGTTGAAGTTCCCTCCAAAATAATTTATTTTATTATTCTTGGCTTGTGTTTGTCTCCTGTTTACCTAGCTCTTTTAGAGCTCTCCTTGCCCTTTTAGCACTTGAATTATGTTAACTCGTTGCTTTTGAAACTCTTCTCTTTTTTTTTTCCCTTGTGTTTTTGTTCTTTTTCCCCTCCTAGCTTTAGCGCTTCTTTTAAAATAGAATATTTCTCATGTTATTAGAATGTTTCCCTTTGCTAGAAGTTATCGAGCGCTTCTTTGAAAATCCAGCATTTCTTGTGTATTAAGAATATTCCCCTTTGCTACGAGTTATTGATTGAACTGCACTTTTAACATCTGTTAATTTTTTTCTTGCCATTCTAGGCTATGTTCTGAAAATCTTAAATTAATAACCCTTCTGTGGCACATACGGTTTGATTATTTGCAATGGAGTGGATAGGTGGAAGAAATTAGAAAATTATATATGCAAAACTTACGAGCAAGTGTTGTTGATTATGTTATTCCTCACAAAATCTGATTAATGTCCCCTTCGTCCTCCGAACATCTTGACCATTGATGGCTTTCCTCTTGGACAAGCCATAAAGAATTGTTATCTTTCTGACTGCATAAAATTCCGGTTTGTTCATTTGCTGTCCCTTCACTGAAATGTCCTTACTGAAGTACTTCTCCATGTTGAGAATACGATGAGAGAAGCGTTGCTTTTTTTATATTAAAGATACATAGAAAGCTGGTTTTAAAAAGATGGTCACTAAAGGAAATGAAATAACCTTAAGAGTACCGTGCAGATTCATTCCCGAGAGCTTTGAGTGCATCTACTCCATTCCGTACAAGAGTTATTTGAGCCACTTTAGACAATTCTATTTAATAGTGTGAGCAATGGAATTAAAGCAAAGTGGAATTATTGAGAGCAAGTGAACTAATGAAGATGCGAACTAAAACAAGAAGCGGCAGGAAAATTGCTTGAAAAACCAATGCTAAATTAAGCTAAGAAATCCTTAATAGGCCTCGTCACATTTGTTGGCTGTCATGAAATAGATGCTGGGGAATATAGAGCCACACATGTAAAACTCTATCCATTTTTCACCCAAAATTTTATTTGAAAAGTACTTGTGATTAAGAAGCAGTGTGGGCGCACCAGAACATTAGCTCTCCAGTTGTTGGCGAGAAAACGAATACAGCATGACCCATCATCTGTAATATTCTGAGAAAAGGTGAGAGATTATCGGAATGGTGGTCACTTATGCCTGCAAAAGTGACCAATTGCTGCTGCAGCTCAGCCTGAGCGTTTCCCAATTCCTCTATTTTCTTCTCCAACTTCAAATCCAAATTACCCTTCAACAGTTTCTGTTGTGCCATCTTCACTTGAACCAACCTCTCCTTCTAACATCCCCGAATTTGTATTTATATCAAAGTTTTGCCGCCATTGCTCTTCTTCCCTTCGTCACTGGCATTGCCACGTAGGTATGACCCATGCGTTTGTCGAACACTAAACACGTCACACTAAAGTGGAGAGTGGCCTCTGCACCAAAATATAGACAAACATACAGTGCCTTTTCGAAATTTGAACCGGTGTTTACAGATAAATATCAAGCGGGAGAGAGCTCCGCAAGCGGTGGTTGGGTGAAGCATTGAGGTGTAATTTGTAAGACTAGATAAATTTTTATTGATTTTTATTGTTTAATCACTTTACTAATATTGTGTTTATTTGTGTAAGATTTTTTTTTTTTTTTTAAATTTTTATGAATAGGCATGCATCTATATATAATAATAAAATAGATATAAATACATATTAAAAAAAAAGTGTGGTAAAAAGGCACACCCCCGGAGTCATATGGGCAGAGCCCAGAAGCCTAGAGAAACATGGGCCAAGCCCAAAAAGCAGTAACTATAATAAACATGAAAATAAAAATGGCCATCAGACGACGAAGTGGCTCTCGCGTTCGAACTTGGCAATCTCACCCGTACACAAGGACAATTTGTGCTCGATTTTCAATCGTAGGAATTGTCTGACTCTTGGTGTTTTTCGAAGTTGTTTTAAGTGAAGTAGGTGACAATCCTCCTTGATTGAGTTCAACCATTTGAAAGGACTTTGTTTAGAATTCAGTACTATTAGTATCACTAGATAAGCATGGGGTGTGGCTTCTATGTTTGATGTTGCCTTCTGTTGTACCCAAACCAAATTTTTTGCTTCATCAAGGCATTTTGCTTAAAATAGTCTCAACCTTGCTAAAATGATGTCAAATATAGTTTTTGGGCAATATCAAGCATGGAGTTTTGTCAATGTTTTGTCAGTCAAAGGCAGTATCCATTTATCAGAACCTGAATCAGAGACTTAGAATGAGGCATTTAACGGTGGAGGAGCATTTCATGACGATGATTATACCTTTGTATGGTCATTTCAGTGACCAAGACGAAGATTTCAATGGTTAATTTTTGAAGATTTCTCAAGGAAAAGCAAAATTGCGCCCCTGTAGCCCAGGGGCGCCCTTCTTTTTGAAGGCCTAGATTTTGTGGTAAATGCTCATGAATACAGTCAATATTTTCAGAATTAGTCTGCCTATCCGATGAGCTATCTTGCAAGGCTATCTGAAACTCGTAACTCCGGTAACTGGCGACAGAAGTTGAAGATTCTAGAAGTTGCAGTTTGCAGAAGCTTGTCTTTTTTCAGCTTTTACGCCCCTGTAGCTTAAGGGCGTACCTCTTTAAGGGGGGTTAGATCTTGGTATTCCTGATGGTTGATGCAGTTAATCTCTTCACGACTAGTCTGCCTATCTGATGAGCTATCGAATGCAGTCATCCAAGTCCCAGAGCTTCGTTAGTCGACATCAGAAGATGAGCTTATGGAGTGAGCTCATATCACAGAGCTTCCTTAAATGGTGTAATTGTGCACCTGTAGCTCAGGGGTGCCCTTCAAAATGACCTCTGAGATGATACAGTTTGCTGACATGGTCTTCCTGACATTTGTGCTACTCTAGTCTGGCTTCGTGATGCACCAACTTGCCTATTAATCCAACATTCTAAAAGATCATAGCAGAGATTCTACCAGGCACGTAATTTAGCGGGCAGAGAAGCATAAAAAATTTATTGTACTTTTGTAGGCCAGAGGCGCCTAGCCTTTAGGCCTGTCCGATGAAGTTGTTCGCTTTCAAAGTCTTCACGGGACTTGTGCGTAATTACTCCAGCTATCCAACGAGCCCAGCCGTCAACCTCTGAGATTTGGCAATCGCTCGTACGTGCGAGGTCTTTTGTGAAATACTGAAAAACGAAGACAACTCAGAAAATGGCTAAGTTTGGTCGTCTATTCCATCTTGGGAAAGGCGCATTTCTATTTGAGGTCTTAGAAGTAGTTTTCTTGCTTCGTCGCCTCTAGAGACATCTCTCGTAGGTCCTTCTAGCTACGCGTCGAGACAGACAGTGTTCGAATCAGGCCATCTCAGCTCCAGATATTAGAGGTCAAAGTAGGGCATTTGGTTGAGAGTTGCACTTTCGTCAAAATGGTGTTCATGCCTTTTCAGGCCAGGGGCGCCCTTACCTTTGGGGTCCTTAATACAACTTTCAGATGCCTAGCGTATATTCGTTGGATGTGGAATAATCCTAGTCATGCAGTGAGCTTGTTAGCGAGTCAGCAGGGTTCACCGTTCATCATCAACAGCTGTTTGAAGCATCAGAAGGCAATTTGGAGAAATGGTTGTCTAGTACCTGAAAATCAATTTAATCAAGGGCGCCTAATTCTTTGAGGTGTTAAATGATGGATTTTGCAGTGATGACTCCCAGCAGACATTTCTTCCTTGCTCTGCAGGCTTCGCAATGAATATCCCTGTTCAGTCTCAACATCACCCAATCACCTAAAAATCAGTGTCGAAGATGGCCAGTCGTAACTTCGTAGTCAGCTACAAAGTAGGAAGTTAGTAAAAAACGTAATATCTTGAGCAAATGGATGCCTATGTGGAAAAATGAGGACTTTTCGAAATCAGTGAAGTTCGCCGAATCCATCCAAGTGCTTTACGTGGTTTGTCAACTGAATAAAATAATATTTAATATTTATTTTGCATGTCAAAGCATTAAATGGTGATTTTCTCAAATTGGTGCCTCTTTGTGTTGGGATTTCAAAAATGCATGATGAATATTTTGATTATTATTTTAAAATCCGGAACTCCAAGTCAGTCACAGTTCAATTGAAGGGGGTCCAATCAAAAGCCTTCTATTTCAGTCGAGGGTTTTTAGTCTTGCAGTCACCTTTGAGGTGCGAATTTATTCTATTAATTCAAGCATGGCGTCTTTCATTCACACAGCTTGAGAAAATTCGTAATTCTTCAGAGCAAAGGCAAATTTCCTTCAGAGTTGGGCAAATTTCTCATCAGCAATCATTGGTGAAGACATCAAAACATTTTCTTTGCAGATACAAGTTAGAATTATCAGCAAATTTCAAGGCAAAGTGGTGATTTTGTCAGAGGAAAACATCAAAAAACGTCTTTCTTCTTCTCAATTTCTTCCATTTTCTCATCTTAAATTCATTCTCATGTTTGAAGAATTGGAGACTTTTGATAAAACAAATCATCTGGGTTGATTCAGAATAGCTTCCTCGAGAAAACCCATGTGCCAAAATTTTTTAGGAAAATTTACTCTAGAGCATCAATTCTCGAGGCTTTAATTTTCTCAACTGAAAATTCCTTGCATGGTCGAGTAGAAGTCAAATTTTCGCATTTTTGACGTTCTGGGTTGTCTTAGAATCTTTTTCTAGACAAAACCCATATCTCAAAAAATTTCGTGAAAATTGCTCTCCGATAGGGTATTTTTAGTTTTCTAGAAAAGTTGTCAGAATATAGCCGTGTTCACAGTCAACAGGTGAGTTTTTCAGAGTATAGTACACGTAGACTGAATTCAAGACCAAATCGGTCTTAATTCATGATTTCGTAAGAAAAGTTGACACCAATTTGTATCAAGTGCATTCAGAGGATTGACAGGCATAGTTACTCAAATCCATATGGTTGCATGCCTCATATGGCCAATTGTCTTCCAAGGCCAGTTTAGAGGGTTGAAACCATTGGAATTTTGCATGTGTAGCAAGTTCGTTTGCATTTCTCACAACCAGAGTGTGCACAGTAAAACTTCGTAGTTTCGTCATGCAACACTCTTTCATTAAGGAAAAGCATCAGAGACATCAAGCTGCAGAAGAAATAGTGGCCATCACTTTAATTACAAAGCCGCCAAAGGTATAAGTCAATGAGGTGCTAGTTTGAGTGTGCAAAGATTTCCAAGATTGTTCAAGTTGCTGACAAGCGGTAAATTGACAGAGTATCAAAGCTCCAGACAGTGATGCAGTTAACAATCTCGTTGAGGGATTGGTTGCTCGAGATCACGATCAATAGACTTCAGTTCCCACCTCTCAGAATAGACATTATACACAGGAGTTAAACTTGGCATTACCTTTTCGAGTTAACTCGCTATCACATCTCATGCATGTCTATTTTGGGATCATCTATGTTCACTTGGAGTTACATTTAGGGTTTACATTAACTGATGGTAGTGTTCCAGTTAACTTGCTTTCAATAAGGACGTGCATGCTTGCACAATTGTCCATTTTTAGATTAGATGTTTTGGTTAACTGATGGTAGTTTTCCAGTTAACTGTATAGTTTCCTTTATTAGGGTTTAGCAATAAATCTTCCATGCATTGCAAGATTGTAGTTGACTCAAGGTGATTTTAGGGTTCCCTACACCTTTTGATGTCTATAAATAAGAGCTTTTTCTCATTTTTACATGACTTTTGCATGAGAGAGAAATATATGTTGTGCCTACCTTTCCTATAATATTGCTCATTCTGTATCTGTTCATGAGTATTTACTATTGTGATGAATTTTTATGCCACTTGGGTTTCGTGCAATTATGATGGTGAATTCTTGCTTTAGTTAAATATAGTGGCTAGTTGATCGTAGATTGTATGTGTGTCTCGCCTATGCAATTTACTATCCTAGTTGGCTATCCTTTATGTTATGTGTTCAATAAACTCATTCAGATTGAGCTAATAGATGTGCCACCTTGCCTTCAAGTTGAGAATTTGTTCTTGGTTATCGTGTGATGTGTGTGAATAATAAACTTATTCAGATTGAGCTGATAGTTGTGCCACCTTGCCTTCAAGTTGAGAATCTGTACTTAGTTTATCGTATATTGTTGTTTCCAATAAGCCTATTCAGACAAGCAAATAGTCGTGCCTTCTTCCCTTCACGTTGTGAGTCTGTACCTGGCTTATCGTCAAATAAACATTCCTGCTCCATTTCCTCATGCTCTGTTTTTCTGAGGAAACCAGATAGATTTAAAGTAGTTAGCTTAGTTGTAGTTAATGATCTACGAAACTAGAAAATCCTTAGCTACAACGTTCTTGGTTTTCTTAACCTTGTGCCTCTTCCAGCTGAGAACAAAAAGATAGGACTTAGATCACTTTTCTTTTTCATGCATTCCAACACTACGAGGGAGCTTCCCCTCCTAATTTGAAGAGCACTCATTACGTAGTGTGCATAGCTGTCCGTACAAACCTGCACTCCAAAGGTGTTAGTTTTTATGCCAACAGTTTTCTGGCACCCACCGTGCGACACGAGGCAAGAAAACTTCAAGAAAAGCTTCACGGGAATGATCACACTCTAGCATCCTATTGCATGATCCACACAGAAGCAATGGATGATAATAACAATAATGCTGACAGGCGATGTCCACCCCCATTACCTTGGGGTAATTGTTATCACCTGAAGTTGCACCCTTGTTGAACCTAATGTTCAACACCTTAGTGTATCATGGGAAGACCTCCAAAGCTGTGGGTCACTTATAGATAGAGGTCAACCTCCGGAGAAGGCCGGCTTCCTTGTTGGGTCATCACCTAAAACTACTAATTCTTTGAAGGGAAAGGGAGAAGGAATGCATAAAATAAAACTAACGCTAAGGTGATACACCAAACTGATAAGAACAATGAGATACTCGAGTTACACTTGAGTACTAGTGATGGATATGGGACTGCACAACAAGATTATGTGGATTATGCATACAAACAGGTTTAACATGCACACACTTTCAAGAAGGAAAAATAGACTTTCACAAATTAAAAGCTTATGTGCAATTGAGTAAACACAGTTTATAACCTACATGATACCACTTTTGCAAAGAAAGGAATGCTAACATGAAACAAAGCTATAAGGAAAAGAAAGATTTCACTAAGTAGCTTGATGAATCACTTAAAAATGCAAAATACTTCACAAGAACCAGAAGACAAAAATGAACCATCAATGGTAATCAAGGTAAATTTTATATAACATGTTCCAAAACGAGTTACAAAATTCTACTAATCCGAGAGAGGACTGTAGAAGTCACAGACTTTAGAAAAAGCATCAGGAGAACTCTCTTTACAAGAAGGAAAAAATGCCATATATACAACTAAAGAGTGTCGGCCACTGCCTCAGGGTTTTCAAAAAATGAGTCAGTGCCTAGACACGTCGGCCCTAGAAGCGCTTGGAATGAAGTTAATGAGGCATTCAATGCGTATCCCCCCTCCATGTCAGCAAGAGATCGCTCCAAGGATGTCTTTAGATCTTTTACAACTGTCGTCATTAACTCGCAGCCTTCGAGTCCGCCATTAAGATTTCGTCAGAGTCGCTTTGAATGCTCTGCGGCAAGGTCATCTATGCCACTCCATATTTTCCAGTCGACACCCCAGCTGTCATCGTGACTCATGGCCTCCTCCTCTTTGGCCCTCCTCTTATTCCAGATCTTTCTTCATGTCCACCCCCTTCGAAGAACAACATCAGATTTACCTGCTAGATTCAAGCGCCATTACTTCACCGAGCCGACCCACTTCGCGCACATTCTCGACGGTTAAAGGTTGCTCTACAGAATCGCATGTCGGTGAGACACTATCGTGTCTCCCCGATGTGAGCACATCATATAGTAGCTATCGGCATAGCTTAGGATTGTCGGTGGGACCTCCTATCGAGCTACGGGAGTTAGACCGATATCCATTTCCGTGGGCAAGCTGATCGCTATCAGCGAGACTCCCCTCGGGTCGGTGAGACATCATGGCGAACTCCTTTCTTCTCCCCGAGCTCCCTTTATTTTGACAAGACCCCATCAGGCCGGTGAGACACTATGGAGAAGGCAAGATCCTTCGGTGAACTCATCTCATTGCCGGGGAGACTTTTACAAGTCAGGGAGACATCATAGCGATGACACAACTTTCGCCGAGACCACCCTACTATTGGTAGGACATCACTCCAACGGCCAGATGTTATGGCGATGTCATCCATGTCGGTGTGATCCTTCACATCGGCGAGACCTCTGGCAAACACAAACCACCACTCCAGGCTCAAAGATTTCTTTCGGTGAGACACCCATGTGTTGGAGGGATCTCATAGCGAGGTCTTCATTTCTTAGCGAAGGCACTCTATTCTTTTGCTGAGACCTTTCAAAACTGGCGGGGTCGGGGCCAAGATGGAACCGGAACCAGGATTGGGGCGGAATGGGAACAAAAGAAAAAACAGATGAAACCTGGTGGAACCGGGATCAGGACCAAATCTGTTCCTGAAACTTTCTTCAAGTTTCAGGTTCGGATTCTGACCCGGTTTCGCCCCCGACAAAACTTAAAAGAAGACGAAGGAAAGGACGAGAAGGGGAAATAAAAATGGGAAAAAGCATCCCTCGACAAAATACAAGGAAGAAAGGAAAAAGAACAAGGCCGGGGGAACCAGAACACAAAGATGCACAAGGAAAAACTCAAGAGGCGGAATCGGGATCAGATCCGGAACAGGGGCAAAACAAAGAGTCAGCGGAACCGGAACTAAATCCAGACCTGAAACTTTCCTGAAGTTTCAAGTTTAGATTTTGTTCCGGTCCTGCCCTCGGCAACATACAAGGCACGAAGGAAGAAAAAGAAAAGCATAAGGGGGAACCAAGGAGGAGGAGACATCCCTCTATCTCAGGCCATGAAGAAAAGGAAAGAAGAACGAGCGGAACCTGGGTCGGAACCGGAACGGAAACAGGAACCGGGACTTTGCAAAGGTTCCAAGTTCAGACCCAGACCCGACAAAACACAAAGGAAACACACAAAGCAAAAGAAAGCAAGGCGGGATCGGAACTAAAACCGATCCCGGGTAAAACACAGCGGGGGCGGGGGCGGAAACAAATCCGAAACTGAAACTTTTATCAAGTTTCAAGTTCGGATTTCGTTCTGAACTTGCCTCCGACAAAATGAAAAGAAAAAAGTGGGGAAGGAAAACACAAGGGAAAGGGGGAAAACAAGGCAAAAACAAAAGATGAAGACCCACCCAAAACTGAACACCCGTACGCTGGGCTCAACCCTCCTCGGAGCCACATTTAATACACGTGCCGAATTTTAAAACATAATTTTCCCCTGCATCTGCACAATAAGCAAACAAGTTAGAAGGTATGCAACCTTGATGCAAATGTTCCTCCATTTGGTCTTTGAGAACATCTGAAAGCATGGGTTACCCTGCCTGATTGAACCCGCAGGTGAAAAATGGGTAACAGTAATAACATTGGACCTTTGGCTTTTGAGGTAAATCATGAGTTACCTAAAGGTTCAAGGAAGTGTTTTCCTCAGTTTCATGGCGACGGAACTCAACACCTGAAGGACCATTTTTCTGCGTTCACAACGGCTTGTGTCGTCTTGCATGTAGAACATGAAGACATTGTAGTGTGTCTCTTTGTCGAGACTCTTGTGGGAAATGCTTCCAATTGGTTCAATCACCTGGCGCCAGGTAGTATCACAAAATGGGCAACTATGAGTGAGAAATTTTTTGTGAGATTCAAGCCCGCTAAAGACAGTCACCTATTGTTCGCCCAACTTACAAATTCAAAGATGGAGCACAAAGAACACATGAGGGATTTTGTGGCAAGATTTAATCGTCTTGTTGCAAGAATTTCTTCTACATTCGATCCATCACCGGAGATTCTGATGAGTTGTTTCATAAATGCTCTTCCATTAGAGATAGCTTTCTTTCTAAAGACGGCCAAAGCAACAGAGTTGAAGAGTGCACAAGAACACGCCATCAGGTTGGAGGATAATATGATCACTTCTGGCTTGATGAAAGAAGATTCTATCAAATCTCTAGTTCAACAACCGTACCAGCCAAAGAGGGAATATCTTCAGCCATAGTTGCCAACATCTCCATTCATACCAATGTTTGAAGCTGCACACAGTGCAATATTTTTTCCTTTCCATGACAATGATGCACATTCTGGATCCACATGTCTAGAGAACTTGAGATGATCCAAATCATGGGATACACTGTAACTTCTCCCAGTTCTAGTTTTGTACCAACACCAAGTTCGAAGGTTGTTTTACCACAGATGGACAACTTTGATGGTGACTTCGTATCGGGATACTTTCATAAAGAACCTGTAAATCAAGAAGAAGAAGAGGAATACCGTCAGCACACTCCTCCTATGTTTACACATGCTCAACATTTCAAGGCACATAAAGAAGAAGAAGAAAGGCGGAAATCAAATGAAGAGGGTAAAGAAGTGCCTTTCACTTCAAAACCCAAATCTTCACATGAGATTACGATGCCAGTTGCTCAAGAGACGTCTTCAGCAAATTTTGACATTGTAGCTTCCATGATGAAGACCAAGGTACAAATCTCCCAACTGGAATATCTTTAGGATCATCCAGAAGAATTAGATCAGATTCTCAAGGTTGCAAAGAAGCAAGTTATGCTCAAGTCATTTGTTCCAATAGAAGCAAAGCCTGAAATGGGTCCTGGTAATTGTGTAACTCTGCCAGAAATAAAAGTTGAAGACCAGAACATTGTTTGTTTTGAAAAGAGACCGACAGAGGAGACAAATTCATGGATAATACAGTTCGATGGAGGTTGTTTAGATACATTTTTAGAAGCAGGGGAATTGATCATATCCCCTAAAGGACAATTGCACCCATCTATGCAATTGAGATTCACTAAAATTGAAAAAGAGGTGCTTTTACAAGGCCTCAAAGATGCTGAAGACATGGGAATCAAACTCCTATGTGTTAAAGGTGATGTAGAGATGATCAATGAGCTGGTCAAAGGATATTATCAGGTCAGAAAAGATCACCTACGTCATTATAGAAATCGAGTTTGGAACTTGATCGATTGGTTTGAAGAATTCAACATCTCAAGGATGGACTACAACAAAACTAATACCTTCAGGGTATTAGATTTCCCATTTACATCATATTTTGACTTTTGTCAGAGTACCTTTGCTTAGATATATGAATACCTGAGAATCTTCATTCCAGAGGGATTGCCTCCTGCAAATCCCAGGAGAAGAGAAGTCAAGCCTTTCAGGAAAAAACTACATCGGTGGGAGGCTCTTCCCACTGCCGTGCAGCGGACAATATCCAAAGCACTTCATTCCTTCAGGGGTGGAGTGATTTTCTTTAAGTAATTTTACCTTATGCTTTTTCGTTATGTCGTTTTGTGTTTCCCCGTTCCATAATGTTTTGTCATGTTTTAGGTGATTTAGGTAGTCTTGTTTTAGGTGATTTTTAGGTTAGGTTCTTAGGAAACTCCAAATGTTTTTAGGTGATTAGGGAAAGTCCCGACACCAATGCCCAATGTTTTTAGGTTGGAATTTTGCATGTGTAACAAGTTCGTTTACATTTCTCACAACCAGAGTGTGCGCAGTCAAACTTCGTAGTTTCATCATGCAACACTCTTTCATTAAGGAAAAGCGTCAGAGACATCAAGTTACAGAAGAAATAGTGGCCATCACTTCAATTATGGAGCCGCCAAAGTTATAGGTCAATGAGGTGCTAGTTTGAGTGTGCAAAGATTTCCAAGATTGTTCAAGTTGCTGACAAGCGGTAAATTGACAGAGTATCAAAGCTCCAAACAGTGATGCAGTTAACAATCTCGTTGAGGGATTGGTTGCTCGAGATCACGATCAGTAGACTTCAGTTCCCACCTCTCAGAATAGACATTATACACAGGAGTTAAACTTGGCGTTACCTTTTTGAGTTAACTCGTTGTCACATCTCATGCATGTCTATTTTGGGATCATCTATGTTCACTTGGAGTTACATTTAGGGTTTTTACGTTAACTGATGGTAGTGTTCCAGTTAACTTGCTTTCAATAAGGACGTGCATGCTTGCACAATTGTCTATTTTTAGATTAGATGTTTCGGTTAACTGATGGTAGTTTTCTAGTTAACCGTATAGTTTCCTTTATTAGGGTTTAGCAATAAATCTTGCATGCATTGCAAGACTGTAGTTGACTCAAGGTGATTTTAGGGTTCCCTACACCTTTTGATGTCTATAAATAAGAACTTTTTCTCATTTGTACATGAATTT
This sequence comes from Sequoia sempervirens, assembly GCA_007258455.2. Classification (NCBI taxonomy): domain Eukaryota; kingdom Viridiplantae; phylum Streptophyta; class Pinopsida; order Cupressales; family Cupressaceae; genus Sequoia; species Sequoia sempervirens. Next base: position 152,446 of record VDFB02333580.1, read on the forward strand.
TGCATGAGAGAGAAATATATGTTGTGCCTACCTTTCCTGTAATATTGCTCGTTTTGTATCTATTCATGAGTATTTACTATTGTGATGAATTTTTATGCCACTTAGGTTTCGTGCAATTATGATGGTGAATTCTTGCTTTAGTTAAATATAGTGGCTAGTTGATCGTAGATTGTATGCGTGTCTCACCTATGCAATTTACTATCCTAGTTGGCTATCCTTTATGTTATGTGTTCAATAAACTCATTCAGATTGAGCTGATAGATGTGCCACCTTGTCTTCAAGTTGAGAATCTATTCTTGGTTATCATGTGATGTGTGTGAATAATAAACTTATTCAGATTGAGCTGATAGTTGTGCCACCTTGCCTTCAAGTTGAGAATCTATACTTAGTTTATCGTATATTGTTGTTTCCAATAAGCCTATTCAGACAAGCAAATAGTTGTTCCTTCTTCCCTTCACGTTGTGAGTCTGTACCTGGCTTATCATCAAATAAACATTCCTGCTCCATTTCCTCATGCTCTGTTTTCCTGAGGAAATCGGATAGATTTAAAGTAGTTAGCTTAGTTGTAGTTAATGATCTACGAAACTAGAAAATCCTTAGCTGCAACGTTCTTGGTTTTCTTAACCTTGTGCCTCTTCCAGCTGAGAACAAAAAGATAGGACTTAGATCACTTTTCTTTTTCATGCATTCCAACACTACGAGGGAGCTTCCCCTCCTAATTTGAAGAGCACTCATTATGCAGTGTGCATAGTTGTCCATACAAACATGCACTCCAGAGGTGTTAGTTTTTACGCCAACACCTTCCTTGTTTAATAATATAGTATGTTCCTGTTACCCATTTTTCACCTATGGGCTCAATCAAGCAGGGTAACCCATGTTTTCAGGGGTTCTCGAAGACCAAATAGAAGAACACTTGCATCAGGATCACTTTTTCTAACTTATTTGCTTCTTGTGTAGATGCAAGGGAAAATGATGTTTTAATTCAGCACGTGGATTAAATGTGGCTCCCAAGAGGGTTGAGCCCAGTGTGCAGGTCTTCAGTTTGGGGATGGGTCTCTTTTTTATGTTTTGCCTTGTCTTTCCCTCTTTTCTATTTTGTTTTCTTCTCTCTTTCCTTGTTTTGTCGGGGGAGGAACCAGGTCGGGATAAGAACTTGGAACTTTTCCAAAAAACTCTCGGTTCCTATTTCTGATCTAGTTCCGACCCCGCTTCCGCCTTTTCTGTTTTTGTCGGGCCCCTTTTCCTTTGTTTCCATCGGAGGTGGAACCAGACCGAAACCAAACTTGGAACTTTTCCGAAAGTTCCAGTTTCCGTTTTTTAGTTCTGGGTCTGGTTCTGGTTCTGGTTTCACGCTCATGTGCGTCTTGTTCTCTTCTTTGGCCTTATGTTTTACCGTGGGGTAGTTTTTCCCTTTCTTTTCTTCCTTTTCCTTTTTTCCTCCCTTCCTTTCCTTCGTCGGAGGCGGGTTCAGGTCGGATTCTGAACTTGAAACTTGATGAAAGTTTCAAGTTCGGGTTTTTTCCACCCCCGCCCCCGCTCTATTTTACCCAGGATCAGATTTAGTTCTGATCCCGCCCTTCTTTCTTTCTTTCTTTTTCCTTGTGCATTTTCTTTCCTTCTCTAGCGGGCCCGGAACCGGGTCAGAACCTGAACTTGGAACTTTTCCAAGGTTCCGATTCCTGTTTTCGTTCTGGTTCCGGCCCCGGTCCCGCTCTTTCTTCTTTCCTTTTCTTCCTGGTTTTTGATCAAGGGATGTCTCCCCCTTGGCTCCCCTTTATGTTTTTTCCTCTTTCCTTTTCTCCTCGTATGTTGCCAGAGGTGGGATCGGAACCAAATCAGAACTTGAAACTTCAAGAAAGTTTCAAGTCCGGATTTAGTTCCGGTTCTGATTCTGATTTTTCCTTTGTTTTCCCCCCATTTTGGTCCTGATCCCGGTTCCGCTGGGATTCATCTATCTTTGCTTCCCCCCTTTCTCCCTTTGGTCCCGGTTCTAGTTTCATCTTGGCCCTGCCCCCGCCAGTTTTTTGTGAAAACTCAGTGTAAAGGAGTGCCTTCGCCAGGAAATGAGGAGTTCACCGTAAGGTCTCCCCGATCCGATGGAGTCTTGCCTATGGCTTTTTGTGAGATCGATATAACTCTGAATGCTCGCCATGAGGTCTTTATGATCGACGGATGTCTTGCCGAGTGAAAATGTCATCGCTATAACTTCATCCGCCCGCTATGACGTCTCCCCGACAAGCCAATGTCTCACCGACAACAAAGGGTTTTTGCCAAGAGTCTTTCCGAATGAAGGGTTCGCCGAAGGGAAAAGAAGTCCAAGAAGTCTCAAAAAATGAAAGTGGTCTCAACGACGAAAAGCGATATCAACATGACTAATAAAGCTCGCCCTGACCTCTCACCGATGAATGTTTCTCTTGCCGAAGTGAAATGAAGTAAGCCCTCACCAAAGCAAGGTGCCTTCGGCACAACCTCTTGCCGATAAAGCAATGTCCTACCGACAAGGAACCAGTCAATGTCTCCCTGACCCGAGGAAGTCTCGCTGACTCTGGAGCATAGCGATAGGATAATGAAGTTTCGGTGAGAAGTCTTTCCGACCGCCAGATGTCTCCCCGAAGCAATGTAGTGCTCGATATAAGGAATGAAGATCGGCGAGATGTCTCACCGACAGAAAGAAGGGGCCTCGCCAAGAGTTGAAGCCGTCGCCATGAGGTCCCAGCAACTTACGGGAGTCTTGCCGATAGCGATCACCTTGCCCACAGAAATGAACATCGGTCTAACTTTCGCAGTTCAATGAGAAGTCCCGCCGACAGTCCTAAGTTACGCTGATAGCTGCAAGGGTTATTAGTCAGTAATGGCACTGAATCCAATGGATAGATCTGATGCTACTTCTCAAAGGGGAGGTAGCCGTGAGTCACTATAGTGTCAGGAGATGACGGCTGGAGGAGCAAGGGGACATTAATGACCCTGTCGCAGAGCATTCAAGGTGGCTCTGACGAAGTCTTAATGGCGGACTTGAAGGCTGCAAGATAACAACGACGGTTGTAAAAGATCTGAAGGCCATGCCCAGGGATGAGCTTTCACCGACATGAGCAAGGGATGCACATTAAATACTTCATTGACTTCGTTCCAAGGCACTTCTAGGGCCGACGTGTCCAGGCGCCGACTCATTTTGGAAACCCTAATGTGGGGGCCCGACCTTTGGTTGTATATATGGCATTTTTGCCTTTTTGTAAATGAGTTCTTAGTTAGGAGACTGCTGAAAGAGCACTATTCAGACTCTGTAACTCATTATTTTGTACTACAGATCTGTAACACAGACACTCCTTATTTTTCTCAATAGAAAGTTATTTCCTTCATAGTTTTTCTTTGTTGTTTAGTAACTGGTTGTGAGTTACATGATTAAATTCTGTGTGATCCCTTTATTTGATCAAATTCCTTCAGTACTGAATGCAAAGGATATTATGTCACAAATTTAGTTTATGTTAGTGATCTCTTTCTTTTGCATATTATATATGTGAAAACATCTCGTTTTCCTTGTGCTAAGCATTAGAATAGTCGGAACCTTACATAGACTCATTTTTGTGAACATAAATCTCTGTATTGTGAGATTGTTTAACTCTATTGAGATTTTCTATGAGTTTTTTGCAGTATTGTCATATGTTTATCTTTGGTGTATCACCTGTTAGTGATAGGTTTTGGATTCAAGTACATCTTTCTTACTCTTTTCCTTTATCATTCTTCAGTTTTTCCCAAGATATCTTAAGGGGAACCAACCCATAATATGGAGGTTCACTTCATTCCCAGGTCACCCACAACCTCAAAGTGTTCCCATGTGTCAATAGGTTGCTACAGTTTATAGCTTAGAAAGGGAGCAAACTTTATTTGACAACAGTTTTTGGCACGCCCGGTCGGACTGAGAGCTGTTTTTAGTCTCAAATCAAAATTATCATACTGCTGTTTGGTATGTGCAGCAGAAATTGTAGTCTTTTAGAGACAAATTTAGCATACTTGGCGACACCGAGCTTAGGTTTAGCAGTTCCAACGCATTACTGCTCATGAGAAGAGTGCAGACTAGGAGTAATTCATCCATTTTTGAGTATTTGCAGTTGTCCCCGCCTAGAAGGAGGGGGAGAGAAATCCAAAAGGTTCAGAAGACAGTTGTTTACTTCAGGAGGTCTAAGTCGCATCCTACTATTGGAGGACATACTGTTGTTCCTATTATTACTAAGAGCATCCCAACAACAATGATTCCAGCAGTGAGAAACCAGCCATGTGTTGCCTTTAACCAAGGCAGCCCACTGAATCTAACTCAACATGATGACATTCTAGTTGCTACCTTAAGAGGGTTGCCATATTTTTATGGGGAGGATCATACCACCCCAACAAAGCACATAAAAGATGTTGCCAACCTATGTGTTGTTTACCATGTGATTGAAGAAAATGTTGCACTCAGATTACTAGCGGCGTCCTTCAAGGAAAAAGCCTTACAGTGGTTCAAAGGTCTACCTGTCAACTCCATAGCCACATGGGATGAGTTAGGCAGCCAGTTGTGCAAGTTTTTTGAAGATAAATTAGACCACTTGTCATTGGTGGAGCAACTTTCTATGATCAAAAGAGCTCCACATGAAGATATGTCCAATTTCAATCACCGTTTCCAAAGGGCGTGGGATAGAATCCCACAAACGGTAAGACCTACTGCTAATCATGCATTTTTGTACTATTTAAGAGCTTTAAATAGTGATATTTTTGTAATGATTCAATCAATGGGAGGTGATACACTTCCTGCGGCATATGTTGTAGCTGTTAGAGCTTAAAACAGCCTCATACAGGCTGGTAAAATTGCCCCAAGACCACCTATGCCAATATTTCCTGCTCTTCAGCCTCCAATCCCTATGCAAGTTCCTCCTTTGGTTGTTATTCCAAGTGCACCTGATACCCAGCCTAATGGTCAATCAAACACATTTCCAGTTCAGTCTAATGAATTGCAAGAGATTAAAGGCCTTCTGACAACCTTTGGCAATGAGATGGTTAATCTAAGAAAATAACAAAATCAAGGTTTTAAGCCATATCAGCCCTCATTCCAGTCTAATTACCAGCAAAGTCAGACCAACAGACCATCTTATCAGCCTTATAATCAAGGCCAAAAGTTTTCTCCTAACCAAAGGACACATCAAGCTTATGACTCCAGCACCGCAAGCACTTCCAAAGAGCTTGCACCTGTCCAAAACAATTTAGTTCAAGATTATGAGTGGTGCTTCCCATGTAATCAACCCCATAATCAAAGTACCTATGTAAATGGGATGCGTAACCAAGCCTTGATGGTTTAGAACAATAATGTGCTTGTAACAACTAAAGTACAGTAGCAAGAGCAATAGACACATGAGTCTACATTCCTAAACTGGCAAGGGGAAGAATTTTGTGGAGTGGTCCACCCTAACTCTTCAATTGGAGACAATACACGTAGCAAGAAGAGGGCTATAGAGGAGGCACAACAACCTAATACAGTTCAAACTCAATCGAGGCAAGGGCCGGACCAAGATCAAAGTGCCCCTAACTCATCAAAAGTTGACCAAATTCGGATGCTACCAAGGGGCCAACCTTTGGTAGTCAACCAACGGTCTGATTCATCAGCCCAGGCTCCTTCAGTAAAAGGTAATGTTATCCCCCCTAAAATTCAAGTTAAACCTGCTACATCTTTCAATATACTGGAGCATATGAAGAAAATTAATGTACCCATGTCAATATGGGATTCTCTGAGTATTCCGGGTCAAAAGGACCTACTTCAATCCGCCTTATCAGGTTTAAGTGTCTCAGATGAGCCTAGTGTAGAAAAGGAGAAGGTTGCATTGGCTAACGTTACAATTGGTAATAAAGAACAACAAGCTGCTAAGGCCAAGCCACCTCCTTTTTATTTATCATTAATCATAGGAGATCATCTGGTTCACAACTGTATGATTGACTCAGGGGCTAGTAGTTCAGTTATGCCCAAACAAATTGCCGATAAGTTGGGAATTGAGTATGAGACACTAGAAAAGGGGGTAGTGCAATTGGATGGTACTGCTGTGAACACAGTAGGGGTCATTAAAAATTTGAGCTTAACTCTACATGCCTGTCCCAATTTTGCAATACCACAAGATATATACATTATTGAGTTTCCCCCGTACTTCGCCCTTTGTTTATACAGGGATTTTACGGCCAAGATAGGTGGTTACCTATCCTCTGATTGGTCTCACATGCTGTTCAGAACTAGATATGGCACTAGAGCTACTATTAAATCAGAACCCATAGCCAAGGTTCATGTTGAGCCTTACAATCCTTCCCCTATCAATGCCAACTTGGTTACGAATGAACAAGTGGAGTAGCCTGTGGTTCAAGAGGCCGAGATTCAAATAGAAAGAACATCATATGTTCTTCCTAAAGAGTGGGCACCTCAAGCTCATGAGGTAGATACGGGCAAGCAGTTGGAGGAGGTTGACATCGGTGCTTATATGATGCACGAGACTGAATTTTTTGTGCCTAATATTGAAAAGAGTAAGGAATAACATGGTGAGCAGCATGGAAATGATTTATGGGAGCTATATTTTGATGGCTCAAGAAGTAGAGTAGGTACTGGTGGTGGATGTATGCTGGTATCACCAGAAGGAAAGAAGTACTATCAAGCTTTCAGATTCTGTTTTAGCTGCTCTAGCAATGCTACTAAATATGAAGTTGTAGTCCAAGGTTTGGAGTGGGCAAGATAGAGAGGTATCCGGTATCTAAAAGTTTGCGGTGACAACAAGTTGGTCGTCAATCAGGTGAGAAAATTGAATGCTGTTAAAAATGATATGCTCAGGTCTTATAGGAATAGGGTATGGGACCTCTTAGAGGGATTTGAGGCATTTAATCTGATTTCCATTCCTAGAGCTCAAAATAAACATGCTGATAGATTAGCTGCTGTGGGAGCCGAACACGATATACCAAAGGAGATTTACAGTGATAAAGCTAACCAGCATATCAAGATTATAGTTAGGCCTGTCGTGCCTAATAATGACATGCACTGGAAAGTCTTTGATAGCGACCAATAGATTGTCAACTTTTTGAGAGAAGAAGCTGAATTCTCACATATCAATTAGGAAAAATTACAACGCCAGTACAGTGACCAGATTATTCAGCTAAAAAACAACAAATTTCCCAAGGGCCTAGTCACTTTAGAATCTATTTTTAATACTGATGATAAAGCTAGAAAGCCCAAGGGGAGTATTCAAGTTCAGCAAGATCACTACGAAGAGGTTGAAGTCTTCAAAGAAAGGCTTCTTAAATTAGGCAAGGTATGTACAGCTGAAGAGAAGCATGTTTTTATTCAGCTTTGTCAAGAATTTAATGATATCTTTGCCTAGAAATATAGTGATTTAAAAGGATTTAATCCCCAGCTTGCTCAACATACCATTGAACTTGAGCCTAATGTCAAACCGGTCAGGAAAAAGCAGAGGCCCTTGAATCCTAAGTTAGAACCTTTGATGAAAAAGGAGCTAGATAAGTTGATTGAAAGCAACATCATTTTCCCCATCAAGCATACCTCATGGGTTTCAAACCTAGTGCCAGTAAGAAAGAAAAATGGTGAAATAAGACTCTGTGTAGATTTTCATGATTTAAATAGGGCTTCCTTAAAACACCATCATCCTCTACCTTCCATGGAGCAGATACTTCAGATAGTTTTAGGGTCTAAAAGGTTTTCCTTACTAGATGGCTATTCTAGCTACAACCAAATATTGGTGAAGAGGGAAGATCGCTACAAAACAACCTTCACCACACAATAGGGAACCATGGCCGACTTGAAAATTCCCTTTGGTTTATCTAATGCCGGGGAAACCTTTCAAAAGGCCACGGATATGGCCTTTCAGGGTTTAATGCACAAGATATTCTTAGTCTATCTTGATGATATCACTATTTTTTCTAAGGAGGCTAAGGATCATCTGAAACATTTGAGGCAGATTTTTGAAAAGTGCAGGGAATTTGGGATATCACTTAATCCCAAAAAAATGTGTGTTTGCTATTCATGAAGGAAGATTGTTTGGTTATGTGGTATCTAAACAGGGTATTACTATTGACCCTGAAAGAATAAGTGCCATCTTAGCTCTTCCCTTACTAGCGCATAAAAAGGGTCTGCAGAGTTTTATTGGTAGGATTAACTTTGTTAGGAGGTTTATCCCTGACATTGCTGATTTGTTAAGTCCACTAACTCACATGCTGAGAAAGAATGTACCTTTCAGCTGGACTAAGGATGGAAAAAGAAGTTTTGAGCTTATAAAAGAAGCATTGGCAACCGCACCTACACTTCTAAATCCTGACTTTTGTAAGGATTTTATTTTATATGCCTATGGAAATATTGATTCGCTTTCAGCTATACTCGTGCAACGAAATAATGAAGGATCTGAACAACCCCTAGCATTCTTCAGTTAGGGACTCAAAGATTACGAGCTCAAGTACACTTTTGTAGAAAGAAATGTTCTTGCTGTCATAAGAAGTTTAAAGTTTAGGCACATGCTCTCCAATAACAAGATTATACTAATGGTTGCTCATCCCAGTGTGAAGGATTTTTTGTTAAACAAAGATTTGAGTGATAGAAGAGCTGGTTGGGTTAGCAAGGTGATGGAGTATGACCTTGAAATAAAGGTTACCAAACTAATCAAAGGGAGAGGTCTCTGCAAAAAACTTACTGAAGACAGCAACAACAGTATAATGGAGGAGGAATTTTTCTTTTTAGCATTCCAAGATGGACAACAAACTTCCATACCTGCTCCTACTGGTTGGATCACATAAATGACACATTTTTTATTGACTGGTGAGTGCCCTCCCGATCTGACTAGAGCTAGAAGAAGGTATTATCGGTTGCAGTCCATACCTTATGTTCTTTTAAAAGGTTTGTTGTTTAAGAGAGATTTTCATGGTGTCCTGTTAAGGTGTATTGAAGTTGATCAGGTTGATAGAGTATTGTATGAATTCCATCAAGGATCAGCTGGCAGACACTTTTCTCCGAGAGCCACGACTCTTAAAATAATGAAAGGAGGCTATTATTGGCCTACCTTATTCAAAGATGCTCATGCATGGGTAAGAAGGTGCAAAGAGTGTGCTATGTTTGCTGGAAAAGAGAGGTTGGTAGCCCTCCCGCTGCAACCGGTTCAGGTTGATCAGCCCTTCATGAAATGTGGTTTGGATTTTATTGGGGTTATAAACCCACCATCAAGTGCAGGCCACAAATGGATACTCACAGCCACTGATTATTTCTCAAAATGGACTAAAGCTGTGGCACTCAAAGAAGCTAATGAATCTCCTGTCCTAAATTTTTACGAAGAACTGGTTACTAGATTTGGTGTCCCAAATTCTATTGTATTAGACAATGCCCTGGCTTTTGTGAGTGTTAAAATCTCTGACTGGGCTGTCAAAAATGGCATATATCTGAGTACATCCTCTAATTATTATTCGCAAGGAAATGTACAGGCTGAGTCCACTAACAAGAACCTCCTAAGGATCATTAAGAGAACTATGGAGAGAAATCAAAAGGCCTGGCACACCAAGTTAAAGTCAGCCTTGTGGGCAGATAGGATTACGTCAAAAAGATCTATAGGACTTTCTCCATACATGTTAGTGTATGTAAAAGAGGCGAGGCTGCCCATTTCAGTTGAACTCCCAGCCCTCGATCTAGTAAATCAGCTTGATATAATTGAAGAGGAGCCTATGACAGCAAGGTTGGCTCAGTTGGTTGAGCTTGAAGAACTTAGAGCTAAAGCAGTGAAAAGGATTGAGCAATATCAAGCTCAAGTGAAAAATTCATTCGATAAAAAGGCAGCTCCCAGAGTGTTCCAAGAAGGTGACATAGTGCTAGAGTGGGATGAATTTAAAAGGAGGCCTGGAAGGCACTCCAAATTTGATGCACTTTGGACTAGCCCATATATCATTATCGAGGAGAAGCAACACAATGCTTTCCAGCTATCCAAGTTGGATGGTGTAGTGGAACCAATCCCAGTAAATGGGATTCACCTCAAACATTGCTTTTGAGGTAAGGACCTAAATCTGTACATAACTGTTAGAGTTCTAGAAGATAGTTGTTTTTGCATTCCCTAAGTGCTATCCCAGCATGGTAAATAGTTTCACTTTAGTTCTTTTTTCCTATCTTCAATAAATTTTTGACGGCTTGCTATGTCTTATGAGTCTCAAATGAGTTACAGCCATGCACAAGGCTGCTCCGGGTCTGTTTCTGAGTTGTCCCAATGACTCTGTGCCCAATGGATAGGTCAAGGCTACTGGTCTTCATGTTTAGCAGGCAAACATCCAGCAAAGGTCACCAGAAAATGTTACCCATTTTTCACCTATGGGCTCAATCAGGCAGGGTAACCCATGTTTTTAGGGGTTTTCGAAGACCAAATAGAAGAACACTTGCATCAGGATACTTTTTCTAACTTATTTGCTTCTTGTGTAGATGCAGGGGAAAATGATGTTTTAATTCAGCACGTGGATTAAATGTGGCTCCCAAGAGGGTTGAGCCCAGCGTGCAGGTCTTCAGCTTGGGGGTGGGTCTCTTTTTTATGTTTTTCCTTGTCTTTCCCTCTTTTCTATTTTGTTTTCTTCTCTCTTTCCTTATTCTGTCAGGGGCGGAACCAGGTCGGGATCCGAACTTGGAACTTTTCCAAAAAACTCTCAGTTCCTATTTCTGATCCGATTCCGACCCCGCTTCCGCCTTTTTTGTTTTTGTCGGGCCCCTTTTCCTTTGTTTCCGTCGGAGGCGGAACCAGACCAAAACCAAACTTGGAACTTTTCCGAAAGTTCCAGTTTCCATATTTTAGTTCTGGGTCCGGTTCTGGTTCCGGTTCCGCGCTCGTGTGCGTCTTGTTCTCTTCTTTGGCCTTACGTTTTACCGTGGGGTAGTTTTTCCCTTTCTTTTCTTCCTTTTCCTTTTTTCCTCCCTTCCTTGCCTTCGTCGGAGGTGGGTTTGGGTCGGATTCCGAACTTGAAACTTGATGAAAGTTTCAAGTTCGGGTTTTTTCTGCCCTTGCCCCCGCTCTATTTTACTTAGGATCGGATTTAGTTGCGATCCAGCCCTTCTTTCTTTCTTTCTTTTGCCTTGTGCATTTTCTTTCCTTCTCTAGCGGGCCCAGAACCGGGTTGGAACCTGAACTTGGAACTTTTCCAAGGTTCTGGTTCCTGTTTTCGTTCCGATTCTGGCCCCGGTCCCGCTCTTTCTTCTTTCCTTTGTCTCCCCGATCCGATGGAGTCTTGTCGATAGCTTTTTGTGAGATTGATATAACTCTGAATGCTCGCCATGAGGTCTTGCCGACCGATGGATGTCTTGCCGAGTGAAAATTTCATCGCTATGACTTCATCTGCCCGCTATGACGTCTCCCCGACAGGCCAATGTCTCGCCGACAACAAAGGGTTTTCGCCAAGAGTCTTGTCGCCGAAGGGAAAAGAAGTCCAAGAAGTCTCAGCGAATGAAAGTGGTCTCAGCGACGAAAAGTGATATTGGCATGACTAATAAAGCCCGTCGTGACCTCTCACCGATGAATGTTTCTCTTGCCGAAGTGAAATGAAGTAAGCCCTCGCCAAAGCAAGGTGCCTTCGGCACAACCTCTTGTCGATAAAGCGATGTCCTATCGACAGGGAACCAACCGATGTCTCCCTGACCCGAGGAAGTCTTGCTGACTCTAGAGCATAGTGATAGGATAATGAAGTTTCGGTGAGAAGTCTCTCCGACCACCAGATGTCTCCCCGAAGCAATGTGGCGCTCGGTATAAGGAATGAAGATCAGCGAGATGTCTTGTCGACAGAAAGAAGGGGCCTCGCCAAGATTTGAAGTCGTCACCATGAGGTCCCAACGACTTACGCGAGTCTTGGCGATAGCGGTCACCTTGCCCACAGAAATGAACATCAGTCTAACTTTCATAGTTCGACGAGAAGTCCCGCCGACAGTCCTAAGTTACGCCGATAGCTGCAAGGGTTATCAGTCAGTAATGGCGTTGAATCTAATGGATAGATCTGATGCTGCTTCTCGAAGGTGAGGTAGCCGTGAGTCACTATAGCACCAGGAGATGACAGCTGGAGGAGCAAGGGGACATTAATGACCCTGTCGCAGAGCATTCAAGGTGGCTCTGACGAAGTCTTAATGGCAGAATCGAAGGCTGCAAGATAACAACGACGGCTGTAAAAGATCTGAAGGCCATGCCCAGGGACGAGCTTTCACCGACATGAGTAGGGGATGCGCATTAAATACTTCATTGACTTCGTTCCAAGGCACTTCTAGGGCCGACATGTCCAGGCGCCGACTCATTTTTGAAACGCTAATGCGGGGGGCCGACCTTTGGTTGTATATATGGCATTTTTTCCTTTTTGTAAAGGAGTTCTTAGTTAGGAGACTGCAAAAAGAGCACTATTCAGACTCTGTAACTCATTATTTTGTACTACGGATCTGTAACACAGACACTCCTTATTTTTCTCAATAGAAAGTTATTTCCTTCACAGTTTTTCTTTGCTGTTTAGTAACTGGTTGTGAGTTACATGATTAAATTCTGTGTGATCCCTTTATTTGATCAAATTCCTTCAGTGTTGAATGCAAAGGATATTATGTCGCAAATTTAGTTTATGTTAGTGATCTCTTTCTTTTGCATATTATATCTGTGAAAACATCTCGTTTTCCTTGTGCTAAGAATTAGAATAGTCGGAACCTTACATAGACTCATTTTTATGAACATAAATCTCTGTATTGTGAGATTGTTTAACTCTATTGAGATTTTATGTGAGTTCAGTATTGTCATATGTTTATCTTTGGTGTATCACCTATTAGTGATAGGTTTTGGATTCAAGTACATCTTTCTTACTCTTTTCCTTTATCATTCTTCAGTTTTTCCCAAGATATCTTAAGGGGAACCAACCCATAATCTGGAGGTTCACTTCATTCTTAGGTCACCCACAACCTCGAAGTGTTCCCATGTGTCAATAGGTTGCTACAATTGATAGATTAGCAAGGGTGCAAACTTTATTTGACAATAGTTCCAATGGAGATGCTAGGTTATGAAAAGATTTAGGTTGAAGGTATACAATCTTTCAGCTCTTTTGAAGGATGCCAATCTATAAGGAATGAAATTTTAATTATTTGTAAGGAACACAAGGAGTTTAAGTCATTTTTCTAGATATAGGTCAATTTGTAGAGAATTTTATGGTTATCCATAATTGTAGATGTTTGGAAGTGTCGAGTGTTTTTTTATACCTTCTTTAAATGCAAGTAGTTTTGTGTGAGTTAAGAAAAGGGTAAAAATTACTTAATTTGGCTATTTATTGTAATAATCTTGCTTTAGGTGGTGTTAGAGGGAACTTAGATATTGTGATGGTGGATGTGATTGGTTGGGGTGTTGATCTTGTTGGAGGGTAGGTGGATAGGGTGCTTGTGTGTAAGGTTGTAGTTTTATATTTTGATTATTGGTGTTACAAGTTGTAGTCTTACTAGTTTTTGGATTACAATTCATTGTCTTTTAGTTTTGACCATTGTGGTCATATTTTATAACTGTTTCTTTTCATGAGAAAGGGGCCCTGTAGATCCCCATTAATTAATCAAATAAAACAAAATATTGTGTTTAACTACTTAATAATATAATTATAATTAAAAATAGCAATGATAATTATGTTTGAGTGTGGATAGCCAAAGGAAATAGTTGCAAGCCCACACATAAATGTCCACCCATCAATATGAAATATAGGCCCTCCACTCCCCTCCTATATAGCAAGGAGTGATCACCCTCAACCTTTAACTACCCAGATAGAATAGACAAGGCACATGGGCACCTAGATGGAGGAACCAACAATAGGCCCACCCAACAATAGCAATGGGTGGTGAGGAATTGTGGTTCCAAGAATTCTAGATTATAGGTGGTTAGTTATAGTAGGGCACCATTTTTTCTAGTTCATATATTTGTTATTTTTATTAATGAATTTGTTAATTAAAGGTCAACTACTCTTAGAATAGTAGGGGCCCTCCCACCCCGTTTCATATTCTCGTTCTAAAAGGTCAAATGTTCTCCACCCAATTGTAGTTAGTTAGTTATAGTAAGGCACCCTATCTATAATAATGGGTGGTCAATTATTCCTAGGCAGGTGGGATGAGTAAGTGGGTAAACCAACTATTATTTATATGTAGCACATTTTGTCCCTATAAATCAAGCAAAAGAAAATTGAGAAAAAATAGATTTTGGTTAAGATAGACCCTTAATAAGCTTTGCATGAACCTTTTCTAGTTATTAAGTTGATGGGACATCAAGAAAGAAGTCATTTCACCCACCCCTACTCCTAAAAATAAATGATGAATGTCAAGCAAGGTCCAATCTAAAATTCCTAGGTGGGAGAGGGGGGAATTATAGTGGTGGGGGGAATTATTCTCTATAGGGTCCCAAAAGTTAGAAAATCAATGTTCCCCCAATCATACAACCTATTTTCATTAAACTTCCAATGACCAAACAAAGCAACTAACTAGTAGTCCACTACTAAAAGTATGACCTTCTAGGGTGGGGTAAAAGAAGGTTTCTTGGTGGGAGGAGATCATGTGCCATGCATTTGAGGAGTGGCTTCCTCATTTATGAGTTGTGGGTGTTGCAACAAGTCATATACTCAATTCCCACCCCAATCCAATCACGTAGTTAGTTTGAGGCATAAATTAAGTAAATAAAATGTGAGAATAGAGGTTGCACTACCACCAAAAGAAAGAAAAGATGTGGAAGTTAGAGATCGTGTCTAAAAAGTGGTTCTTGAAGGTTTATTGGGGGAGAATAGAGAAACATTGCACTACTAGATTGATGTAGAGGCTATCTATTTTGACAAATGTCTTTCAAGGATGAAACCACATGTAATCATGTCTTGCTCTTACGATAATATCTTGTATGGTTTGCTAGTGTCTTGTACTATTGTAGTAGAGTCTTTGTGGCTATTGACATAAATTTTTGGGCTTCTCAACCTTTCATGCACCTACACTACTTTTTAGAGCTCTATAATGGGGTAAATGATTTCTTATGCCACATTTAGGGTATTGCCTAAATCAAACCCCTATGGCACATTTCAATAAAAGTAGTTGAAAGAGTTTAAGAGTGTGTGTGGCTATACGGTGTTTGTGTATGAAGATTACATTAATGGAGGTTAATGGGTAAAGATGGATTTCTTGGGTGACTATTGAAAATAAGTATGCACATAGAATTAGATTGTGTGAGAAGTTAGGTATAGGTGTTAGTGAATAACTTTTATTTTTTATAAATCTACTTAAATAAGTGTACTTAGGGCTAATCTAACTATGTAAGGCTGGTGTTTAGTGGAAAAGGTAGTTATTTTGGTGGAAAGAACAAGTTTGAATCATAAACATCGATGTGTGTGATTATATCCTAAATGATTAAAAAACTCATTTACTAGTTTATCAAATGGATCAAGGATGTGAACAAGGGTGGACAAGGTGTTTATAGTGTGAGGGATCATGTCCAACTAGAATGAGGTAATTTTTGGAATAATTTGTGCTCTAAGAAGGTGGAAATTAGTCAAAATTATGCTTATATTCCAATCAAGTACTAAAATAAGTGGGAAAAGTGTGAAGTGTGCACTTTTTGTCATTATGCTTTGTGCCCAATTTAGAATACACCTAAGCTACAAAAAATCAAGTAAACTAAAGAATAAATAAAAATTATGGTAAGGATACTAAAGGACTCCACTTAATGTCATGTATCTATCTTCCACTCAAGCTTTGTCATGCTGGGTCTATGAAACACAAGAGAATAAATAGTTGGGAGAATAAGTTACAGACATTCTATAATTGTTTCCACCTTAAGTTTGTTGAACCAAATGAGGGGGAATTGAGGATAATTTGAGCTAAAAGTATTATAGGGTGTGGATACAAAGGAGTCAACAAAAAAGGAGCATGTGGATATGAAGAATCCTACACAAAATACATGAGATAATTGTAAAGGGGTCTACACAAAGTAGATGGGATATTCTCATGGAGGACCCTACAACAAGAAATAAAGTAATGTAGGGATCATAGAGAGTCACTTTAACCGATGGTGTGTTTGGTGTAGGATTCTTAAAGGATTGTTTCAACCATTATATATGTGTCTAGTTATCTATAATTTATAGGGAGTGTATTCCCCTCATATTGATTGAATGTGATCAAAGACAATCAATTTGAGAAGGAAAAGGTGGATTTGAATGACATATGAGGTTGGATATAGGAAGGAAAATGAGTGTATTTGTATCATAGTAAAAGACAAAAATAATGGAACAAAGAAGTAGTGTCCCCCACCACAAAAAAAAATCCCCCACGGTAAAGGAAGTATGGAGGAGGTGTAAGAGGAAATGACCAAACTACAAAGCCTAAGAAATAACAAAGGAAAAGTGGTTTTAATAGATAAGTGTGATAGAAATATAGGATTATAAGATGTGCAAAGGATGTGGTGAGGGAGAAGACAAAGGTATGTGTGAACATGATGACATAAGGAGAGAGAGAGATAAGAGAAAGATGGTAGATAAGGTTTTACTAGGGAAAAAATGTAAGTAGGATGTGGCATCTAATGTGGGAGAAAGGAAAGTGTAGAAAAAGGGACAAGAGTTAGGTGTGTGAAGAAGATAGGAAAAAATAGCAATAGGTGTAAGCAAATTGATGATAGAGAACGAATAAGATAAAAGGTGTTGCCCCCAATGATGTTGGCATAATTTTCCCCCATGGTAAGGATAGATATGAAGGAGGTGTGAGATAGCAATGAGTGACACTTAGAAGTATGGTAAATAGGAAAAGAGAAAGTAAGTGAGTGAGTTAGAAGAGTAGTAAATATGATGGTGGGGGGTGGAAGCAAGAAGGATATATATATGTGATAAAATATGTAAGAGGAAGCACGATAGTTTAGTTATAGAGAAAAAATGATTAAATAATAATGGAATCAAGAAGGATATACATGTGATAAAATTTGTAAGAGGGAGCTCAATAATGTAGTTGTAGAGGAAAAATGATAGACATAAAAGTATATGGGAAGAAAGTAAAAGTGCAAGGTGGCGACTATAGCTCAATAGATTGTGATTGTGGTTATATATAACACTCCTCCAATTGTGGAGAATATTATTGATGAAGAGAAGGAAGAAGATAAGCAGGATGCCCCAGAGAAGAATGAAGCTCAAGATGAACAAAATTTTCCCCCTTCGAATAAGGAGACAAATGCTGAGAAGAATAAAGAAGATAAGAAAGATCTTTCGGAGAAGACTGAAGCACAAAAAGAAGAAACTTTGCCTCTGAAAGATGAGAAGTTTGTAGAAGAGTGCTCTAGTAGTGGTGAGAAAGAAAAGATTGATAAGAAGAAAGAAGAAAGCACTAAAATTGGTGGTGAATCCTAGACCCTCTGGAGATTCATTAAAAGATCTTTTGGACATGCAATTATAGTTTCAATTGGTGGTTTCTACATAGTTTCTACAGATTCCTATGCAACAAGGTAAAGTGGACCTGGATAATATTTCCCCTTTATATAAGTTACAACTTATTGAAGTATTTTATGCCTCTGCAAGAAAGGCGATTCTTCAAACTCACTAGAAGAGTATTGAGTTGATTGATGAAGTTGTGAAAGTGTT
>VDFB02333582.1:0-22910 GCA_007258455.2 Sequoia sempervirens
ATACACATGTGTATACATACTATACACACATACACGTATGTATGTGTGTATAGTATGTATACACATGTGTATACATACTATACACACATCCATACATGTATGTGTGTATAGTAAGTATACACACATCCATTCATGTATGTGTGTATAGTAAGTATACACACATCCATACATGTATGTGTGTATAGTAAGTATACACACATCCATACATGTATGTGTGTATACATACTATATACACACATCCATACATGTATGTGTGTATACATACTATACACACATACATCTAGGTATGTGTGTATAAGTATGTATGTCTATGTCTCAAATAGAAACATACATACATACATAAATAATTATGTAGTATGTATGTATGTATGTGTGCATACATGCATACATAATATTTTATTGTTTAGTCTAATATTATAAAGATGTTGAATATTATATCAATTTAAAAAGAAATGTTTAGTCAATTAAATATTAAAATGATTACTAAATTGACTAGGAAAATCGTATAAATGATTAGTCAATTAAAAAAATAAAATGATTACAAAATTGACTAGGAAAATTCTATAAATGGATATGACTATTCTCTAAATCAGTCATATTTGAAGTAGAGACGAAGGACAGGGAAGAGTGGACGATGGGGGTTGAGAATTTTTGAGCGAGGGGTTCACGGCAATGGTCGAAAGAGCCGGCTAAAACATAGGTGCATAAAACCCTTCAGAGTCAAGCTGCAGAAACACACAAATGGTATGTATATGTATACACACAGTCGACAAAAAATATACACATACTGCCACTATACATCTGCAAATTACAGAGGTACAAAACACAAACTAAGCTCTATTTGAATGGCAGATTGTGTGTATATGTGTGTATACACACATATATATGCATATATTCCAATTACAGAGGTATAAAACCAAAAAAAACACATATATTATGGGGGTCTGTGTGTATATGTGTGTGTAGACATATAAATATGGATATATATAGACATATACGCATAGTCGACCGTATATACACATAAATGTAACTATATACATGCATATACACACATTGGGCCATTTATATGCATATATATAACTGTATTCTCACATATAGACATAGTCTGCCATTATATAGTTCTATTATTGCTGGAAAATTACATTTGTGGGTCGTTGCTATGTGTATATGTGTGTATACACAGATATATATTCATATATATACATTTATATGCATATATATCTGTGTATACACACATTTACAAACAATCGGCCATATATATGCATATACATATCTCAATAGTCACATATACACATAGTCGGCCATAAAATACATAGTAGCGGCCATGAATAAGCTGCAACAAAGCTTCATTACATGATGAAAGCATTACAACTTTTTCTTGCACATTTAACAAAAGAAAATCGCAAGAAAAACCTAGAAAAATATTGCAATGCATAGTTACTGCCTGAGTGAGGTTGGAAGACAACTTCATCTGCGTAACAAGAAGTTATATAGTTTCCTTTTACTAAATATGGTGTTGATAAACACAGAAAGCACGAAAAATGTATCACCACCACTTGGCCATGGCCTCACCACCGTTGGCGTCCGTCCTAACCAGAGTTGGTTCTAAATGGAATCGTTGAAAATGAATGATGTCTCATGAATGGGTGTTTCGTGAACAGAATGCAAGACCAAGCGAATGGTGTGCATGCCGAGGTGGTAGGCGTTAAGGCCGACGGCGGGGAATGTGTAGCAGTTAATGCGCATTAACTAGGATATGCATATGCAAGTACTGGCGTGGCGCCAAACAACAATCGGTCATACAAATGTCCGCGATAGGTATATGCCTAATTTTTTTTAATCTTTTTTGGTAGTTTTTGGAAATTGCCCCCAAAACCTTGGAAAGCATGCTCAAAATCTTGCCAAATTTTTATTTCAAATTGCCAGCTTGACAGTGAAGGCACGTGGCGCAAAAAAAAATTAGTCGACTCAGACGCTGATGACATGGACCCCTCGCTCAAGGTTACCCTACCCACCATTGGGCCCCTCTGCATAAGCGTTGAATTTACATAGGAGTATGGGAGAATCCAAGAATTTACGTCTCGTTCAAAGTACTTAAAAAGAGAATATGATTTGAAAAAGAAAAGACAACTGAAATGGGTCCCCTCTTTATCCATCTTTCCACAATTCTCTCGAATTATGTCGCCAGTCCGACACCGAAACCGATGACAGAAAAGTCGCTGCTTGTTAAAGTCATCCGTTAAAAGACGTGAATTCCGTAGCCTGCTTGAGCCTTCGATCTGGACACGTGGATGAATAGTTACAGTTACTTCAACTGTAAAGATTCAAATATGGAACTGGAACGGGCAGAGGGCAGAGTAAAAGGGTGAGTAAATATGTGTGACTGCCGAATGGGGGAAAATCGTAGCGCCTGTTGACGCTGGGAATAGACGGAATTGACTAGAACGGGCAACATCACTGTGTAGGTTTTGTCCATTATTTACAGAGAAATGGTGGAGATTAATTTGCAGAAGGAGGAAGGTTGTCAGATCGCAAAACAGCAAAAGGTATTCCTCTCCTTGTCCTCTCAATCATATGCTTTCCTTCAAACAAGGCTAAATTTTAAATATCTGGATGAACTGTACGAAGCTTGACGAATTGTGAGTAATGGCGTGGCCGGAGTTCGGAAATGGCTGGCAGAGTCCAAGGATTTCGTTTTCTGTTGATCTCTCACAGATCGACAAGACTTCACCAGAGAAGCGAATAAGAGTAGGCCCTGCTGACATTATTAACAGCCCGGAGTTCGAGTTTTGCACGGTGAGTAAGTTCAAGGATGGTCGCGGTGGTGTGTTTGGGGAAACTCTCATGTCTGCCGACGAATTGTTCGTGGACGGCAAAATTCTGCCGCAAATTTCCGCCCCGAAAGCTCAGCCTTTATCTATTGCTCGTCATCTGAGTGGGGTTCCCGCCATCATCAGCGCAACATTTTGGGGTTTTGCAGAAGTGGGAGTTCGGTGGGAGTTCCCCCATGTAACTAAACCACAATGGCTAATAATTGGAAAGTAAATAATGAAAGATGGAGCACAATCCGAAAAAGAGCAAAATTCATGGAAAAAACAAAAAATAAGGAGAGTTAGAAGGCATGTGGGAAGGACAGAGAAGAAAGAAAGATTGAAGTGGAAGACACGGAAAGAAGAGAAATAAGAATCAATTTTTGCGTTGAAATATCGATCTACAAAATTCTTGAGTGCATTCTAATCAATAGATTCGAGAAGAAGTTTAGGTGTGATCAGATTGAAAAATGGATAGAGGAGAAATAGGGTACATGTTGTGCACCAAGGTTCCTGCCAAAAGGCTTCTTCTATATGTAATTCAATAATGGAACTATGCACGATGAGACAATGAGAAACGACCCTTGGATGTTGGTAGACTCCATGCTATATAAGCAAAGATGGGTACCGAATTTCAATCCACTGGCTTACATGTCCAATAAGGAGCTGGCATGGATTAGATTATACAAGATGCCCTTGGAATTCTAGACCAAATTTTTTTTAAGGGCGATTGGAGACAGTATGGGCATGATAGTAGAAATTGATGAAATCTTCACAAAATCCAAATCGCATGTGTATACATGAATTAGGGTGGTGCACATCCTCCAATACCAGTGGAGCTATATCTAGATATTCCCTATGGTGAAAGGACACTGTCGATGATATAGAAGATGAAAAGTTTTTTTGTTTAGAGTGTAAGAGCAGAAGATATATGGAGGTAGACTGTCCTAAGAAACAAAATCAAAAATCAAGAGAGGAATGGAGAAATAAAGATGCAATCGGGGAGAACAAGAGGTGTTGGAGGAGGGAATCATATGTCTGAGTAGGGTGGTGGTGACACCACGAGATGATATGCCACCTATTAAATCAATGAAGGAAGGAAGCCAAGAGAAACAAAAAAGATGATAATAGGATTGAAAAAAAAGTCAAAGGAGGAGGAGCAAAGGTTTGGAGGAGACAAAGAAGAAGAGGAGCAATGGATAGAAGAGGACGACTTGAAGGCAGATTAATTAGACATTTTCAACTCCAGATGTATTAGTCAGTCTGCATCAAAGTAAATGAATCAAAATATCACTATGGAGAGGAAAAGAGGAAGGAAGACTAACAAACAGAAGTAGGAAGAAATAGTTATAAAAAGGGGCTATCTAGCATCAAGGAATATATGTTGAGATCTAAGGGAGGGAGCTCCTTTCTTGGAGAGAAATGAAGATCATTACGTTGAATGTTAGGGGCTTAAATTCCTCTAACAAGAGGGGCACGAACAAGCACCATTTGGAAAAAACGTTGGTCAAATTGGTACTATTGTAGTAAATAAAGTTAGAAGCTATGAAGGTGGTTTTATTTCTCTAACACTATAAAATCTAGAACGACATATTTAGAAATTCAACTGGAGTTACTAGGGGTTTGGGAATTCTCTGGAATTTGATCATAGTTGGAGTAAAGGAGGTGAAGAAGGAAAGAAATTGGATGCTTTTTAAGGTATGTCATTTTTTGTTTGATACAAAATTCCTTATTTTTAATATCTACGGGTTGGTTAAAATTGAGGAGAAGAGGAGACTATGGGAAACACTCACTTCACAAATAGAAGTAATAGGAGATAAATTAATACTTAGGGGATAATTCAATGCGATCCTTAAATTGGAGGAGAAAAGTGTGGGGCTCAGAACAAAGAACACAATAATAAGATAGTTTAGACAATTTGTAGAGGAAAATATGCTAGAAGACATATCGCATAAGAATGGGGTTAGTGAATGTAAACCCCAAAGAACAACAGCTATGGTACAATTTTATTTTTTTAATAAAGTAAACATATAAAGTACTATTACACATTATTACATTACATGATACAAGTTCAAACACCTAAGTCCTTTGGGGTGCACGAGGTAACATTACGAATTCTAACCCATAACAAAAAGATAAATGAAATTCCAAAATACAATAGTTAAATCCACTCATTCATCAAACTATAACATTGAAGCATACACAAGAGATAGACCATTATGAACAAGATCAACTCTATTTACTAACCATACACATATAAATACAACAACGGATAAGAGAACAACCACTATCTTTTATCACATGATTTCAAGGATACATTTGTACTTTACATCTGCTTCTAGCATAATACATGAATAATATTCATGAGTTTACATCATAAACTTCCCAACATATGTGGGAGTAATACATCCATACAAGAGCATAACTAAAGTACAACATAAACATATGGCTACAAAAGAATCTCTGGATCAGGCTCTATCTGGAAGGCACTACACTATATGAATGCTAATGGGGAACCCAACAAGGTGCGTAGCATGTTCCACCCAACCACGTGGGTTTTAAAAAAAACCCACCTCCCATGCTAGGAGATGACAAGGAAGAATCCTCGACCAAGGAGGTCCAACAAAAACGACAAGACTCAACTCCAAACAAGAGTGACATGGGAATACATAGACAACACAACATCTATAGATTTCAAAATCATAACATCAAAAGATCACAAAACATAACATCAATAGACCACTTCTAGAGACTTGTGAAATCAAAAAATCATAAAAGGGTGTACCAACACAGAGAAGTACTAAATCTCAATGAAGCATACATGAGGCATAACCCATCTCATCAATAGCCGCATGCATATATACACAAGAAAATAGGTACAACCCATGCATAAACCCAAAACCACAATTATGATCAACTTTTTTCAAATACCAAATTAAATAATAAACTCAATATACAACAAGCTTACTCTCACCTCTAGAATCCTAATGTCCAATTAACTCCAACTCCTAACGGAGGACAAACTGACATTGAGGGTTTCCACAGGACTTTCTAATAACTCACAATCGATATAAAACAACACTAGGACAAGAAAGCACAAATCCAATTTTCAACTTCCAGTGATAGTGCATCAAGGAATCCTTACCATCATTCACAAATAATTGAAAAACCCATAATAGTACTCTAACTCCATTTTCTAAAATAAACATACTTTGAGGGGACTAATAATAAAACTATGATTACTTAGCATGCAATAAACTTCCAAACACAGTCCCTCTTAACAATAATACATGTGATCATTTCTAAATTTATCCAATTTGTATTAGGTTCAAGTCATCTAAATAAAACGTATTTTCACATAACAATACAATATATACACCTATACATATATATACATATAAATACATGTTTATGTATTTAAATATATATATGCATATATATTAATGTATATATTTCTAAAATTATAGACATTTAAAAATATTAGTTGATAATTTTTAATTTTTTTAATTTTTTTTAATTTTGGAAATTCCAAATAAAATATAGCCATGCCAAAGACCAACATACATATACATATAAATACATACATACATATATATATATATATATATATATATATATATAATTTAAATTTAAAGTTCAAAACAATTGCAGCCTCCCTAAAGGAGGTCATGGCCTCTATGAACTGTGCACAACAACCATGTGACTGTTGTGCATAACATTCACATGGACTGCTACGCAATCAACAACAACTTAAGGGGGATCATGGGAACTATGAGGGGAAGGGCGCGACCAAGCCGTCCCTCCATCATCCCATCTCCTCAGAACAAAAATACATATGATATTCGCCAAAAGAAATATAATTTTCTCTATAAGAAATGCAATTTCCTCCAAAAGAAATAAAGCATACGAATAGTTTTCTCCAACACCGAAAGCATAACAAGTAAATTTGTTCGGGAGAATTAAATTGGTTTCATTATCAATAAGAATATTGGAAAAGAAAACTATGACTAAAGAATGGACAAAGAAGAGAAAAGACCAAACCAAAGATTCTCTTCCTCACTTAGCTTGTTTTAAATGCAAAAATAGAGATCATAGACTCATTTCCAGGGATTGAAGATAAAGATTTAAACTCAGCCGTGGTGATAGAAATAATACATTCCAATGAAGTTTTTAAAACCCTTGAATATTACAACATCCATTTCTCAAGAGAGTATACACTATTATAACTATGGATTCCATTTCAAGTACATAGCTAAATAAATAATTTCAAGCAGCCATAAAATAATGGTGAATAATGAACCTAAAGTCCTACGTTCTAAAATTAGAATGACGAGCATGACAATCTCCTTTTTGCCCCTCAAAATACCCCTTCACCAATATCTCCTTCTTCCACAACAATATTTACCAAACTTTCCTTGAAGCTAATTTCTGTAAAAAAAAAATTATAGAAAAGGAAAAGAGAGTGCAAAATTTTGCGAGAGAGTTTTGTTTTAAAACCAAAAAAATACCAACTCCCCAAATCCTCCTCTTTTTCCAATTAAAAATAAAAGAAACTCTCCTTGTTTTCGAAAAAAAAATCAACTTAAGTAGCAAGTTTCCATTCCCTCTCTAAGTTTTCAAAAATAAACTAGACATGCATTTGTTCTTTTTATTCTTTTCTTGATTTTTTCTATTCTAAATGAAATCTTTAAATTTTAAATTTCTATTTTATTAATTTCAACTCATAGTTGACACATTATTAATTATTTAAATCTCTTATTCTATTATTTATCCTCAACTTACTATTTACATTAAATTATCAAAAATGCCAAGTTTTAAAATTATAAATAATGTTATTTACACAATTAATTTATTTATCTTTAATTAGTTACATAACTTTTAGTTTAACACTTTTAAATTTTAATAAAGTTATTCCCAATAACTAACTAATAACACTTATTTTAATTATTTAAATTAAATAATACTATTAATCCACCCAAATACATAACAACACAAACATTAAATAAATAACACAAATACAACTCACGATAGACAACTATCACATAATACCGAAATAACCAAAGTCAAGGACACACAATACCACTAGACACATGATGGGTTGACAGAATTGGGATGGGGAGACTTCCTTGTCATCTTTGTTTCAACATCATACCCATTGGAATAATTTAATGCTCGCCTTGTCCTACCAAAGTAGGTGGAATTGAGACTTTATTCCTACAATTCATGCATGCAAACAAGGTTGTGTACAACATATATATAAACAAATGCATCACATCGTGAGAAGGAATCATAGCGTAGCAGGGCACTCGCAAACGAGTGGTGCTACACTATCCCCTCACTAAAGCTATAATAACAACTACAACATCAAGTATAAAGTAAGATTGTTAAACTAAACTGATCACATCATATCATCATGAAATAATTACTAGTCTACTACATCACAATATACTACTGCATCTATACATAAGCATAACCAGTTAAATTCAACCATAGTGTATCATCATAACCTCAATGTCATAAAGGAAGTATCATGAGCAACAAGTAAGCTAAGATACCCAATTAAATCTCTACATCAAAGTAACACAATGTACCTCATACCCACAAGAGTACCATCAGAAGTCCTTATTCCATCTTCCTCTTCAAATTCCTTAGCTAGACTACCTACACATCCCAAGTGAGAAACAGAGGAAGCTAGGGTATACACTTGGATGAATAGGCGAGCGGGGTTCACAAACATTTCAGAGAGAGCAGACCGATTCCTGTTTTTGGGTGATTGGTTAAATGCCGACGACTGTTTAGAAGCAAGGATCTTGCCCATTTCCATCTCTAATCATTATCCCGTGGAGCTGGAGATTGTCAGAGATACACTGCCAAGAAAGATTTATCTCAAATTCGAGTGAATGTGGATGAGAAGCCTGTAATTAATTGATAACATTAGCGAATGGTGGATGGAAGTATTGAAGAGAGTAGGAATCAAAAGCTTTGTCTTCACTATAAAACTGGGCTCTATAAAAAAAGAAACTAAAGGAATGGAACGTACATTACTTTCAAATTATTTTTAAAGAGAAAGAGAATGATAAAGTTATTATGGAATGTTCCAAGAGGATTTAATGAGGGAGAAAGAGCTAGGGGAAAAAGCATGTTGAATTATTGACAAGAGAGGAAATATACTGGAAAGAAAAAGAAAGGGAGACCTAGTTGGCAGAAGGGGACCACAATACAAAACTTTCACAATTATGTGAAGGTAAGAGGATTCATGAACATAATTAGAGAGATTGAGGACTGCAAGGGGAGAAAGGTGTCAGAAAGAGAAGAAATTGAAAATGTTGTTGAAATATTTCAGGTCAATCTTGGCCTTGGAGGGGGGTATGAATGGGATGGATAATTTTGAAGTGACTAGTGCTATTCCAAAACTGGTAGATGGTATGGACAACAAGATGCTAACGAAGCCATTCATGAAGGAGGAAATCATAATGGCAACATTCTAGTTACACCCAGATAAGGTTTCGGGGCTCGGTGGCTTTCCTGACATCTTCTATCAAAAATGATGGCACATTGTTGGCGAGGATTTGGTAAATAGCGGAAGAGTTCAAGAGAAAGAAGTTTGTAAAGGACAAGAATAATACAACACTAATCCTGAAAAATAATGAATGTAGATCATTTTCAGACTATCGGCCCATCTCCCTGTGTAACACGGTCTATAAAATAATAGCAAAGGCTTTAGCAAATAGATTGGAGAGGGTATTAAATCAGATTATCTCTGAAGAACAAAATGGATTTACACCTGACAAAGGAATCACATAAAGTATTATTTTGCAAAAAAAGCATTACATTCGATTGGATCTGTGAAATAGATAAGCACGCTAATAAAGCTAGATGTGATCCAGGCTTATGATAGAGTTAGTTGGAGATTTTTATTGGACGTAATGAGATGGTTCAGTTTCTGTGAAGAATGGTTGGGATGGGTCTATCAATCAATGAATGGATCATTATGGATCATTATGTGGATTCTTTGAATCTTCAAATGGTCAACATGGCGATCTACTTTTGTCATTCCTCTTCTTAATCATGGAAGAGGCATTGGGTAGGACAATAAAAGATAAGTAGGAGGAGGGGAATGGAGTGGGGTTGTGGTGGCAAAAAATATTCAACCACTAACACATGTTCAGTTTGTTGACGATACCGTGATATTTGGGGAAGAAAACCTCAAAGAGGCAGAGATAGTGAAAAAGACATTGGATTCTTATGTGTTTTGCTCAGGACAAAGCATAAACAAAGAAAAATCAAAGATATAATTTTTCAACACAAAGAAAGGCATACAAAGAAGAATTGCCTAGGCATTAGGATTCACAATAGAGACAGTTCCTTCGAAGTATTTGGAGGTACCAATATTTGAGGGGGAAAACAAAACAAAACTGTGGGGTGATGTCACAGATAAGTGCTTGAATAAGGCAACAACATGGAAAGGAAGATGGATCTCTCTAGCTTGGAGGACCTTAATGATAAAATCAGTATTGGCGGCTATACCTATCTATGTTGTGTCATGTTTACAGGTGATGAAGAAGGCTAAGAATGCAATTAAAGAAACTAGGAAATGCTTCTTGTGGGAAGGTTCCAATCCAAAGAAACAAATCTCACTTCTATATTGGGACAAGGTATGTAAGTCAAAAATAAAAGTTGGAGTAGGAATAAAAGACCTCGCAGATCATAACAAGGGGATTAGGACAAAACTTATTTTGAAAATCTATTCGAAGCTAGACACTCTATGGTGAAGAATTATGAGGAGAAAGTATTTGGACTCTGACAACCCCAAATGGATATTAACAATAGCAAACAAAATGGGTGAATTAATGGTCTGTAAGTTTATGTGGGAGTGCAGGTCAATAATTATTGAGAATCTGATGTGGAAGATCAAGGATGGAAAAGCTACTAATTTTTGGAGATATTCATCAGAACGGTTTCCCTAGATGAGCGATATTGAAGAACTCTTGAAACTGATACAACATGTGATGGAGAGGAGTATAGGCACAAAGGTAGCAAATTATTTTAGACTGGTGGATAAATTTTCATCTAAGAGCTACAAAGATAGACTTCTAAGATGTCTAGGTAGATGAAAGATTGAAAAAAATCTTATTAGAAGAATTAAAGAGGAGGAAAATTATACCATTTCCAAAGAAGGATAGGATTGTTTGGTATGGGGTGAAATCTAGTCAATATACAACACGGTTAGGCTATCAACTAATGCAGGAAAAAATAACCATGGTGAGTTGGAGAACGAAGTTATATTGGGGGAACCAAGTTATTCCCAAAGCCAATGCATTCCTTTGGATGATGTTTCACAAGAGGATCTTAATTGGTGAAAGAATATAAAGTATTGGCATCGTAAGCCCCACCAAATGCATGTTGTGCAAAAGCAAGGTAGAGACAATTAATCACCTCCTTTCAAATTGTCATTCTACGGGTGAATTTTGGGACTAGATTCAATCAAAATTGAACTAGTTGGGACCTAGGAATGAGGATGTGATGGAATTTCTAAAAGGAAGGCCAATGCTCTATGGGGTGTGGCAGATATGGAAGGAATATGGAAGGAACAAAACATGTGCTAATTCAATGAGACAAAATGCGCGGTGGAGAAGGTTATCTCCAAAATTGAAGTTGGAATATACGAAGTAGTTAATAAAAAACACAAAGGAAATTAGATCAAGCATTCACAAGCTGGGTCAGTGAGATTTGCAAAGAATGGTTGGGATTCAAGGCACCACATCTGGAAAATGTGGGAATGGGAAGTAGAAGTAAAAGAAAGGAGGCTAAATGGACTACCCCCCAAGCGAGAGATTTAAATTTAATTTTGATGGGGCAACAAAGGGTAGCCCAGGTAGCGCAAGTATAGGATGCATATTGAGAGATGATTAAGGACAAATAATGTAGGTGATTTTGAAGAATATCTAGGTTACAAAAAACAACAAAACAGAAGTGGAAGTGTTGGATAGAGGTCTCAAGGAATGTTTTTTAAGAGGAATTAATCATTTAGATATAAAAGGTGATTCTATGGTATGCATCAACAAAATCATGAAGAAGGGTACACCAAATTGGAAATTACAAGCATGGGTCGAGAGATGTTTGGACGATCTTCAAAAAGTGGGACTTTTTGATAAAAACATGTATATAGGGAGGGGAATAAGGTAGCTGACCTCTTGGAAAATGTTGGAAAATGTTGGTGTGGAATGTGGGGTTCACAAAATGGTGAACTTCAATCCCAAAGCATGGCCCGATTTGGATACAATTTTGGCAGATGAGTCACGGGTTTTTATGAAGTCAACATGACACTTGAAGTTCAGGAAAAGTAGTTTGAGGATCCATCTTGGATATTGTAAAGTAGAGAGAAGATAATCCTTGAGGCACAAAGTCTTCACGGGCTAAAATGGGGGGGACTTGTCATTGTGAGTCTCCTCAGTTGTACAGTACTCATGACGACACGTGGAGATAGAAGAACGTGAGTATGCTCTAGAAATAATAGGGGAAGTATGAAGCACAGATCCTCTTTGGTTATCGATAAGAGAAGAAGAGATAGATTTTTAGAATTTACCGGAAAGGGAATGGATGGTTTCTATATAAAGTAGAGATGGGAAGCTAAAAAATAAAAAATGGTGATGAACACGTTCTTTGGTGTTGGTTGTCAATACATCATGAAGTCAAGAGAGGAACAAGTATGACGACTCTTCAAGGCTGAGGATGAAGTGACTGTAAAGGAAATTTCGTAAATTGTGGGAATGGAGAAATAGGTTGTTGGACATATCCATGATGGTAGGGTATATGAGATGGTCCTAACAAATGTGACCTGCAGGTGATGGATGCCAAGATGTGGGGGAAGTTGGTCAAAAATTGTCTGGCCGTGCAAAACAAAAGGATGTTGTGATTGCATGGATATCCACTATCAACAAAAGGCCTTCGGGTGGGACGATCATCAAGATCTATGTGCTACTGCTGCCTGGAAGAACAAAATCTCTGCCCAGGCTCTTACCCTCTTCAAGGAGGGTTTGGAGAGGAAAAATCTCCAATCCTTCAACTATTTCATCAGCCAATATGGCAATCTGTTCTCTACAACATAGATTGAGAGGATTGTTTCCTTCTCAGTTTAGGTATGATGTATGTAATACAACTGTGTGGTCAGTAGTGTGGATTAGATATAAAAAAAAAAATATGTGATTTTCATGGTTTTAATAGAAAGGGAGTTGTCCCTATGACAACACTTACCAAGCAAAAAAAAAAATATTGGTCAAAATCAGCAAAATATTTTTCTTTATGTATATTACTTATTTAAATATGTAGAAAATGTAAGTTTTAAATGATTTAAATTATTATTTTTATAATTCCATGACATTTCTTGTTAAACATATTTTTATTGTATATGTTGCATTTAATCAAAACAAATATTGTTGAATGCGTAATTTCTTAAAAAGAGTGTCTATTTGTAATCTAACTCACAAAGCTTGTTAGAACAGAAAACATTCCAAGAGGTTGAAGTTAGTACTATTTGTATGAATGCAAATGTAAATAAGATCTAGAAAATAATTTCTACTCTATGCAAGTATAAATAAATTTTGTTAGAGAAATTGTCATGCAAAAAAGAGGCTTAAGCTATAAATATTTTAGTTGTGCCTGAGGATTGTACTCAAATCAGCATGCAACATGTATTTATTAAATATCATTTTAGTAATTATAAAATTTAATCTATTTTTTTTTTTAAATATAAAATTAAAATATGTTTCATAAATTATTTAAGTAATGTTTCAAATATTAATTTTAACTTTATAGAGAAAAGAGATAATATTAAATTGCTTCAAAATAATTAAGCATCACAAAAATATATATTCAACGGAATCAAAAGTGTATGTTTTAATTCAGTTTTGTTTCTCTTGAGAGTTTAACATTGTTATCTATAACTAAAATTTATAACAGAATAGTAAACAACCTTTCTTTTCATCCTCTTTCATAATGGATGCAATTATTTCATTAAATTGTGGAAGAGGCGAGATCAATGCAATACATTTGTTTATCCCTTGAATTATTTGATAACACACCTCAAAGAAATATGGTTTTGCGGATTATAATGCTTGATGGATATGCAAAAATGGACTTTTTGAAAAGGTTTTAGAAACTTTTATGCAAATGCAATTGGCAAGTGTAAATCCAAAATTTCATGGCCTTTGTACTATCCTCCATGCCTCCCAAACTAAAATTAGGCCCTCTCGTAGCCAGAAGGGCCCCTACTATTCTAAGGTAGGGAAAATAGTAGGGGCCCACCCATAGCGGCAAACCCCACCACCCAGGGCCCATCTCTATATCCTCCCACCCCCCCAAATGGGGTTTGCTTTGACCCCACCATCCATGTGCTTCACGACCTTCCTATATTCCTTATGGGTGGTGGGGTCTGCCTTGGATGGTGGGGTCAGGGCCGCTACATGTGGTGGGGTTGGTGGGAACTTGACTGATTCAGGTGGGTGGGAAACTATAGTTTCGACAATAGAGCTCCTCCTGCCCACTACTACTACTTATCCCACCTAGGTGGGAGGGAAACTATAATTACCCCAAGGAAAATAGGATGGTGGGATCTTTCCTGGGTGGGGGGATATGGGGTAAGGTAGGGCCCCTACTATTCTAAGAGGGGTGGGTGGGAGGCTCCTACTATCTCCCACCCGAGGCAAATAGGATGGTGGAGTCTTGCAGAACTAGCTGATTCCCAACTACAATTCCCCCCAACTATCTATTGGGTGGGGGGCCCTACGACTTCTATGGTAGTTGCCCTATAGGCTTCGTTGGGTAGTACCCCAGAACTATATATTCCCTCCCAGCTGCCCCTACTATTTTCCAGGGTAGTTCCCATCCCTGGAAGGGAATGTCTCAGCTTGGCATATTGTAGTAGGCAACTTAAGTAACGGCTCATAGTGAGGCCATTGTGTCTCGGGAAGGTCCTAACTAAGAGGAGGGATTGAAGTAGCTATGCTGCCCTATCAAGCAAGATCTTCCTGAAGGAGTCTCATCCTTATCTCCTAGCAGAGTTGTTGGCTTGGTAAGGCGACATTAAATAGCTGGTTGGGTATGCTTGGTCTGCCCCGCTAGAGGAGGAGAGAAGGAAATCATTTCCCACCATGCATAGAGGAAATCCCCACTCCTTCGTCACGTAATGCTATCATTCTTTCTTTCCCCACCAAAGATGACATAGCTACCGCTAACTCTACTAACTCCATTCTTTCAGTGAGAGAAAGAAATGAAATGGGAAGGCTAAGGGATAAACAATGCACCTACCTTCTAAGGGGATTTCCATTTTCCACCTCACCTTACTTGGGATGGATAGCGGGGGCTAGCCATTCATTCTCGTAGAAGCGACTCTGAATCTTTGGAGTATTACTTTTCAAAGAGATGAAGAGAACCTCATTCTTTCTCCCTCCCATTTCACTTGCTTAGGCTAGGTTATTGAGACTAGTTGGGGTCATGCCCTGAAGCTTGAATATTCTAAACTTCATTCAATCCTATGGGGGAATCTATCTATCAGCCTAGGTTCATGACGAGAATGAGAAATAGACTATTGTGGTAATCTTAGAGAACACTTACGACTTCAAATCTAACACTTGAGTTATCATCTATCTCTTGTTGTGGGACAATGCTCAGGGCCAAGGTGTAGTTGAACATAGAGCTTTGAACTATTCTCTAGTCTCTTTTCTGCACAAGTGGAACTTGGTCAGCTGCCCACCCAAATCATCACTATTGGTGTGCCTTTGGACCTCGTATCTCTTAGAGGTCCTAAATCATTGTGCATACAGAGATAAGAATGAATAACTAGATGGAATCAAGAAGTTTAGTCAGAAAGCATCATCACAATAATAACCAACTACCTAGCTGACTCTCCATAGAATAGTAGGGGCCTCCCACTGCAACAAATAATCTACCTCACCTAAGGCAAATAGGGTGGGGGCTGGTGGGAGTTATAGTTCTTCCACCCACCGACAACTACCCTTAGAATAGTATGGGCCCTCCCACCCCTACTATTCTATAGGTAGTTGCTCGGGGGTTCTACAAAAACCCTCCAAAGATAAAGGGCCCTAGCTAACTCAAGGAAGGAACAACCCTCGTCGATCCTTCACTCCAGATCTTCCTCCAGCTTGTCTTTAATGCTTGTGAAGCAGAGGAAAGCTAGTGACTCTTTTCAAAGCCGCTAACTTTCTCGTAGGATATTAGTTCCCATTATGACATCATTAGTAATTGACTTCAAAAATAAGATAATAGTATTCGCCCTATATATCAATTTTAAGTGCTTGGATAAAGCACTCTAGATCAAGAACGTAATAAGATATGTTACCTAACTACCCTATCTATTCATTTCGACGTCCATCCCTATCCTTGGTCTTTCTATGATGCGACTTTTCTTAATTTTACTACTAGCAACTCAACTATAATTGGAGGGGGGTGGAGGCGGGCCCTCCCACCCTTTAATTGGAAGGCTATCTCCTGAGATAGGCTTGCTCTTGGATGGAACTCCCATTTTCCAAAGAACTACCCTTAGAATAGTAACCAACCCCACCATCCTAGGCACACTAACCAGGGCTTCACCCACTTCCCTATATGCATTATGGTCAGTGGGGTTGGTGCCTTAGGTGGGGTTGGTGGCCCCTAGGTCGGGGGGTCTTGGGTGGGAGTTATAGTTTCAAAGATTTATTCTTTTAGTATAGGCGCGATTGTTTTTCCAATTCCATACTCATATCCTCTATAGTATTCTAGGGAGCTAGGTGAACATTCAATTGTATTGCTTGTCACTAGGCCTCCCCTTATTAGTTTGCATTTGAGAATCAAGGGTAGTGATTGACCAACTCTGCCCCTTCCTTCTCTAAAGTTGTTATTAGGACTTTGAGCAGCCATTTCAACTTCCCAATGAATAGTAGGGTCCCTTCCACCCCCACTTATTTGTCGTTGTTATTGTTGGGGAACTATAGTTTCCCACCCAATACATAGAGATCGATGTGAAGCGGATGTGCAACGGATCAGCTAGGATGTGCAATGGACCAGCTTTTAACTACTCATTCTCCAGTAGGCCCCCCACCCCAATTAAGTATAGGGTGGGAGGCTATAGTGGGGGAGGAACTATATAGAGGGGTTGTGGGGGGGGGAACTATAGTTGGGTGGATTTTTTTGTAGGGTGGGAGGAACTATATAAAGGGGGGAACTATAGAAATCAAACTATAATTTGTTTAAGGTTGCTTTCATAGTCATATGAGCCAAAAATTTTGATCAATGGATCACCCATCCCTGGGTAGGCATGTTATGTATATAATTTGAACCCCCTACTATTCGGCAAGGGGCCAACTATAGTTCCTCCCATTGCAATTTAGAAACCTACTAACCACTTTTTCGCACTACAATTATCCGTTGCCCTGGCGAATAGGCCTTCATCTTTCTCATACGATTGGCAAAGTGACCTGCTCATATGATTGGAAAAGTTTGTCTAATTTGATGGTACCTTCTAAATCAAGATGTAAGATAGGTGATTTGTGATTTTATCTTTTCTACTTGAGATAGACAATTTCTAAAGAAAGATCGACTAGGATTCTGTTGTACCCAAAATTAAAACTTTTTCTTCATTAAGAACTTTTGGTAAAAATGGTCAAAATCTTGTAAAATTATTGTCAAAAGTCAAAAAAGGTCAAACTTTCTAAAAATAGCAATTCCCTATTTTTAGAAATTTCTAAAAAATAAATGAAGCATAGGGTTTTTTTGGGTTTATTATCAAAAGGATGCTCGCAAAATTTTGGAAAACTTTGAAATCAGGGTTTCAGGCCCTATTTTTAGGAAAAACCCTAGAAAATAGAATCTTTGCATAAATGGATAAAATTGATTTTGATTGGTTGATTCTTCATCACAATCACATTAATCTAGTCATAATTGTTAAAAATTTAGTTTTGCTCAGGTCGTTCTATTTCACCTTTTTAGAAGAAAATTTAGGACCTTTGAGGTCATCAATGGAGGGTGGCCAGATACCAGCTGTCAGAATCTAAGTCTCAAATGTTGAACAAATCAATCCACGGTGAAAGATGCTCGAAAAATGGAAAATGACAAATGGGAATGCGAAAGTTGAAAATTGCAAAAAATAAACTAAGTCTGGGAAAGATGGACGCCTTATTTCAAAGGTGGTGCCTGGCAGTTAATTCCTTAGCCAAATTTTCAATGTCTATTCACGTGAATTGATCACACACGCACGACGGTTAACATAGTCAACATGTCGGCAATATGCTCAACGCAGTCGACGAGATGGTGAACATGAAGCTTGGAAAGGATGAAAACCATCAAAAAATGGTTGTCTGGAACACAAAAGTGCCCCTGCTGGCTAGGGGCACCCAAGGTTTCAGGTAGTCAGAAGTGCTTTAAAGGTTTGTAGTTGCAAATAGTTTCTTTCCAAATTTGAGCAGGCCTTCCAACGAATCTATCAACCAATTCAACGGATCCATCAAATGCTCAAAATTGTAGATCAAGCAGTAATGTATCATCAAAGGAGGAAATTGCAAATCATGAGAAAAGTGCCCCTGCAAGCCAGAGGTACCTAGAAATTGAGACATTCAAACCTCGTTTTTGGGGTTAGTCACTTCCAAGAGATTCATCTTGGATTCAGTCCAGCTCCATAGTGAATCCATCTACCAGCTCAGAGGACTTGTCAAATTCCAATGGATGTTGATCAAATGGGCACGAAAAATGAAGGAAAGGAAAATATAGAAACTCAAAATTGACTAAGTCTAGAGCAGAAAAATGCCCCTGCTAGCCAAGGGTGTCCAACATTTTGAGCCATCAAATATAGTTTTCAGGTTTTGCAACTTCCAAGAAGACCTTCTCAGATTTGTTCATGTTTCATAACAAGTCTGTTAGCAAGTTCATTGGATCAGTCAGAGGATCAAAATTGCAGATCAAACTAAGGTGTTTTTTCAAAGAGAGAAATTGAAAATCATCAAGTTTCTGAAGGAAAAGTGCCCCTGCTAGCCAAGGGCACCCAAGATTTCAAGGGCCCAAAATCACTTCTTAGAGTTTGCAATCCTAGGGGTTCTCCTCATATTTGATCCAGCTTCGCAACAAATCCATCAGCAAGTCCTCAAGATCTGTCAAACAACCAAAATATTGGATCGAACAAGGACGTTGCAATAAAGTGAAAATAGAAAATCATGAAAATGTCACATATGGGTGCCCCATCTAGCCAGGGGCGCCTAGTATTTGGGCCTTCAAAACCAGCTTTTTGGATTTTCAAAACCAATCATTCTTTGCAAAATTCTTCAGGATTTCCATTGAATATCTCAACCTAACCACGAGATTCATCAATCATTGGTAATTGCAGATTGAATGGGAAACGAAGCACGAGAGACAAATTGGAAAAGTTGAAAATCACTAACAAAAATGGTTAATTCTAGTAAGGAAAAGCACCCCAGTTAGCCAAGGGCGCCCAACATTTGAGACCCTCCAAACCACTTTTTACGGTTTACAACTTCCAAGAGATTCTCCTCAAATTTGATCACACTCTCCAAAAAAATTGTCAGCCAATTCACATGATTTGTCAGACGTCCATAATCGAAGATCAAACAAAGGAATTTCATTAAGTAAAAGTTGAAAATTTCAAAAAATATTCTACCACTGCCAAGGAGGGCGTCCAAGTCAACTTGAGTTAGAAATTTTTGAAAGACATCTTCATGCTTTGACTGCCCTATTTTCTAGGGATTCTTTGAGTTGACAGATATTTTCACGTGATGACTCCTAAATTTAGGGTTTTCACAAGTTAACTACTTCTTTCACC
The DNA here is from genome assembly GCA_007258455.2 of Sequoia sempervirens. Taxonomy (NCBI): domain Eukaryota; kingdom Viridiplantae; phylum Streptophyta; class Pinopsida; order Cupressales; family Cupressaceae; genus Sequoia; species Sequoia sempervirens. Next base: position 19,633 of record VDFB02333582.1, read on the forward strand.
TCCAAACTTTACTTTAGAAGCATTTGGGCATCTATTCTTCATTATTTTGCAGGTTAGCATCAATGAGAAAGCACATAATTTTCTTTTCAACAACATTTGGAGGATCAAACGAAGGGCATTTTCAGAGTTCATAGATTCAAGTTCAAGTTGAACAGAAGATCACTTTTCCATAAATTGTTTTTCCAGGGCATCATTTTTCAGAAACAGAAGGTCATCATTTTCAACTTTCATCGATCTGGACCGACTTCTTTTTCATTCTTCTTCAAAGATTGAAAAAAAAATTGTTGCTTCTTTGGCTTCCACTTTTCTAGGGTTGAAGCATGTTCAAGAAAAATCATTTTTTTGAGAAATCTGACAATCTGGGTCTTTTCAGCATGAAATTGGCCACAAAACCCAAACCTCAGATTTCTTTCAAAAAATTTGCCTCTGCTACCTCTCTACTTCTACTTTTCAAAAACTCTCTTTTTTCAAGAAAACTCGGTTTTTCGTAAAATGGACGATCTGGGTCTCTTCAGCACATGAGCACCTACAAAACCCATATCTCCAATTTTTCCCAAAAAAATCTGCTTCACAGCTTCTATTTCTGAGGGGTTCTTGCATATTGGTAAAAAAAATCATTTTTTTGAAAAACGGATGATCTAGGTCTATTCAGAACAACATTCTCTACAAAACCCATGTTTCAGATTTTCTCCAAAAATCTGCCATTTTTCTAAAGAAGATTCAATGAAGCTATTTTAGCTTTTGTGCAAAGCTTGTCTAAACATATCCATGTTCACAGTAAAACTTCATGGTTTCATCATGCAATACTCTTCCATTGAGAAAAAACAAGAAAAGTATTAGAAGCATAAACCTGCAAAAGAAACATAGGTCATCACTCCAGATATAGAGCCACAAAGTTACTAATCAGTGAACTGCCAGTTGAAGCATGTAGATATTTCTAGGAATAGAACTCAAGTGATGGCAGTAGTTAACTCAAGGCCTTTTCTGAGTTTAACTGACCATCCTCTTTTCATGCATGTCTATTCTTTGGAGTTACCTATTGTATAGTTGGAGTTTTCTTTAGTGTTAGATCAGTTAATTGATGTTAGCATTCCAGTTAACTATTAGTTATCTTTGTTTAGACTTAGGAATAAATCTTCCATGTTGGAAAGACTGATTGTTAACACAAGGAGATTATAGGGTTCCCTACTCCTGTGTTTGTGTATAAATAAGAGCAGCCTTGTTCATTATTTTTCTTAACCATTGTTGATATAACAAAATTGTCGAGCCTTAGTGCCTACAATTTTTGCCATTCAATATATGTTCACTTTGTTCAGTGTAATTTGGTTTGATCATAAGTTGTATGCCTATTGTAGCTACAATCTGCTGTCCAAGATGTGTGATTAATGTTGGAATTTTAGGAAATAAATCTTATGCCTACCTTTCTTTGTTCCACATTCTCAAAGTCTTTCGGTGTTAATATTGTCTCATGTTTTGCTTTCATAATCTTTATTTTAGCATGCATTTGAAAGTACAATGAGTCTTCAGATGTGTTTTGGAAATAAGTTTGTTTAAGCTTTGTTTTTACCAACCATTCCCTGTTTACTTCTAAATTCTCTTGCTCTGAATTTACTTGAGAGGTTAGAAGCGTCATTAGTTTAGGCCTAGTTGTAGTTGAAGTTACGAAACTAGAGAAAACCTCAACTACGACGCAAATATTTTTATAACCTTGTGCTCCCAACTGAGATAAAAAATATTGGAAATTAGTTTAGTATTTCTTTTTACACATAATCAAAAAAGAGGGAGCTTCCCCTCCTAATTTGAAGAGTAGTCTAACTGTGCATAGCTGTCTATTTCCAATCTGTACTTCAAAGGTGCAAATTGAAATTCCAACAGATTCTTAGACTAATTAACTTAGGATAGGCCAAGTTCCTAAGTTAGTTTTGTCTAGGGTGATAGGATGATTTGGAGTTGTCAATTAACTTGCTACTTAAGATAGGAAAATTTCTTAAGCACACAAGAATTGAGGATAAGATAAGATATGAAGTCTTGATTTTCAATGACAATTTTTGACTTAGATTAAAATGGATAATGATGTGAATTGACTTGATGTGTGTTTTGAATGAGGTGGTTGAGGTTGTTTAAGGTCTATATTGGAATGGTCAAGGTTTGATGTGGTGATGTGGAAGGAATATTTTGTGGGGTGTGATGATGTTAGGATAGGGATGTAAATGGTGATGTTGGACCCACAATTTAGGCAAGATGAAGTTATGATATGAATGTAGATAATAATAATCCTAACATTTAGACAATAATTATGTGATGATATGGATATAAATGAGGGTTTTAATCATAAGAGATGGACAAGATGATGTTATGATATGGATGTAAATAACGATGTTGATCTTAAGATTTGGAAAAGATGATGTTATGGTGTGGATGTAAATAAGGATGTCGATTCCAATATTTGGACAAGATGATGTTATGGTGTGGATGTAAATAAGGATGTTGTTTCTAATATTTAGACAAGATGGTGTTATGGGATGAATATAAATGATGGTATTAAACATAGGAGTTAGAAATGATGTTATAATATGGATGCAAATGAGTGTTGATTTGGACAAGATGATGGGTAAACCCACAAAACTGGTTTACAATTCTGTTGAGGAAGGAAAAATACATTTTCGGATGGAAAACACTTTAGGGGGTTCACTAGAACTAGGGGGTTCACTAGAACCCCCCCCCTTTCTAGCAAACCTCCCTTTAATGGGTTTTATTTTTTAATTGCATTTAAAGGGGGTTAAGCTGAAAATTCTAATGAACCCTAGTTCTAGCGAACCTGGTTTTACTGGAACCCCCTTCCCCCTTCTCTCCCTCTTCTACCAAATCTCGCAAAAATTTTCCTTGAAGGCTTCGAGACTGGGATGAAAATGGAGACTTCTGAGACCCAACTGCTAGATGATGGTAGTCCTCGAGCAGGCTATCCATCAAATAATTTTAATATGTTTGGTTTAATATGCATTTTTAGTTTATTAAACATGGGTTTTTCACTAAAATCAAGCTCATATTGCATATGGGGAAAATATCGGATTATCAAAAATTGAAAAATATCGATTACACTAGATATTGATGTCTGATCGACAAAAAAAGAATTTTGATGCATAAAAAGAGGTTATGCTTTAGCCAATGAATCATGTCTAAATTTTAACTAGATTGACTTTGAAACTTAATTAAGAAAAAAATATTCAATGAAATGCTATGAAACCAATTGCATGCACTAGATATTGTAGTTATGAATC